>MKEJ01078467.1:0-11101 GCA_001753735.1 Embelia ribes
AAATCAACTACACCATTCTGAAATGCAGGATTGAGTGATTTACTCAACACCATTCAGTACATCCATGATCTGTTATTGTTCATCTTACCCTACATATTTTATGATAACTATACACAATTAAAATACAGGTATGTACTTTAATCTAAAAAAACAAATTAATTGTCAAAATTTGTAATATTTATATTAATAATTCCTACTTTCTAATATATATATATATAAATATTTACAAATAAAAATGAATACATATATAAAAATAAAAAATTATCTTGCAGCAATGGCGCCTATTGCGCGGAGGCGTGCATATATATATCTTAACTGATATACGCACAAAAATATCAGAACATAATATATTTGAGTGTTTATGAATTTTGTTATAAGAAGATGGAGAAGAAGTGCTGGTATTATAATGGAGTTTGAGAAATTGTAACGGCATTTTGTAACGGCTTTTGTAACGGACATTAATCGTCGACGGAATTAGCAACGAGAATCATTTATTTGATTTTAATAGTAATATTTTTGCGGAGAAATTTACCAACAGTATTTGCGACGGAGTCTCATTTATTTAAATTTAATAATAATAAAACAATTGCGACGGAACTAGTGACGGTAATTCCCAACGGCATTTGCGATGGATAAATTTAATAGTATTTAGTAATAATACAAATATTGCGACTGATACATTACCAACGGACGTAGCAACGACAATAAAAAATATTCATTAGAAAATCCGTTGCAAATAAGCACAATTTCTCTCGGTATAGAAAGACCAAACCTCATAGTTTACTATGAGATTTTGGTATTTCTGTACCGTGGGAAAATGTGTTTTAATGTGCGGATATTCGATAAAGTTGGAGTTGAAGGCTATTTTTATAGTGAAATTTTAAATATTTGTAACGGATATAGCGACGGAAACCGTTGCAATTTCCGTTGATAAATACCTCGGGAATGCAATCAATCACGGCAACAGATATAGCGACGGAAACCGTTGCAATTGCCGTTGATAAATACCTCGGGATTGCAATCAGTCACGACAACGAATATAGCGACGGAACAGCAATGGAAATTGCGACGTTTAAATTCCGTTTTAAAATAAGCAACGGATTAGGCGATAGATCATGTCCACTGCAAATATCTGTCGCTATAACCGTCGAAAAAAGAACTTGCGACAGGAAATGAGACGAAAATTGGCCGTTGCAAATGTCCGTTGCAATAACCATCGGGAAAAAAAAAAGTGTCGCCATATCCGTTGCGTTGTGCGACGGATTTATCACCCGTTGCAAAACACCGCCGCAATTACACTATTTTTTTGTAATGAAGGATAAGATTGATATGGTATCAAAGTATTACTACAAATCACAACAAACTCTTATCATAATTATATTTATCTTTAAATTAATCAAGAGATAAGCCATCATGTGAGCCACCAACATCTTGATTCTAGTTTTTAAATGGGCCGCCGCCTCCTCCTCCTTGGCTGTTGTTGGAGGAGTGTGGTTGAGCTGAGATGGGCGTTTTTGTGGACCTCTCTGTGCAACCATTGCACTTTGGTCGGTTTGGGGCTTGTATGATGTTGTGTTGCTCCTCAGCGAACAATAATCCGAAAACTCGAGAAACCGATGGGACTGGAGACATGGCAAGTGTCTGAGTTCGCAAATTGTGAAATGACTCATTAACCCCGATAAGAAGCTCTTTCATTTGCAACACGAGTTTGCCATGCCTTGATTGTGTTACATGTGCTTGAGGTTGTCGTAATGGGATTAATGGCGTCCAAGTCATTCCAGTGACCCTTTAAGGTGTTGTAGAAGTCTGTAACACTCTCGTTCTCTTAGCGGAGATTTGCAATGGTTCTTTGTATTTGAAATGTTGTGGCAAAGTTCTCGAGGCATTTTGCAACCCGCAAGGCTCGGGGTGATTGTGCTGTTGATGCTATTCAATAGTCAGGAGAGAACAAGGGTAGCAACCCGTTCCCACATAGGGACAATGTCTGGATCATCCAGTATTGGTAACGTTCCATCGATGAAACTTATTTTGTTTTTGGCATGGGGTACAATTCAGACAGCTCGACTCCACGAGAGAAAGTTCATGTCTGTGAAGAGAACATCGACTAAGGGCATTCTCGGGTGATCGGCGGAGTGTATGAAGTATGGCGACGACACATCTGCTATTAGAGTTTTGCAGTCACTTCATCCAAAAGAGAAAAAGAATAGGAAAAATGCTTGTATTTTCTTCTGTATCAATGAAGATTACATCACCTATTTATATACAAATTGGGATCACAAAATAAGGTAATCAATTAGTATCGAATCCTCAATAATGACATAATAATCTTCAATAATAACATGATACTCGTAGATATTCTCTAATTAATCCTGTTAATTGTGCTTGAAATCTTCTAATAATGGTGAGATCTTCTAATATTTCCCATTAGGCTGGCATTCCGGATGGAGTTGTAAATGTCGTGACAGGATTTGGCGCAACAGCTGGTGCTGCCATTACTTCTCATATGGACGTCGACAAAGTAATTTTTGAATTCTGGTCTTTGATAAATGAATACATCGACATATATATATATATATATATGTAGATCTTAACGTCTTGTTTATTTGTAGGTTTCTTTTACGGGATCTACAGAAGTGGGACGTCTTGTAATGCAAGCGGCGGCTTTGAGTAATCTGAAACAAGTATCTCTTGAGCTCGGAGGGAAATCACCACTCATAATTTTCGACGATGCGGATCTTGAAAAGGCTACCGATCTTGCTCTCTTTGGAGCTGTCTATAACAAGGTATAATTAAGGCTGGTCATTAAGAAACTATTTTATCATGAACATTTATAAGAAAAAACAAAACTATATTTTCTAGGTGTTTTCTATCTTCTCCTAACTAAATTTTTTCTTTTTTCGCGTTATGAGAGTTAAGTCCTTAAATTGCACTTAGCCACCCCTGCTCAGCTGCTCACAACCTCATTTTCTTAATTTCCTTTGAACCTCTTTACCTCTCTGTTGATTGCTTTTTTTCCCGATTTGATTGCGTTGTGAATTTAAGGGTGAAATTTGTGTGGCATCGTCACGAGTGTTTGTTCAAGAAGGGATTTATGACGAGTTCATAAAGAAGTTGGCGAAGAAAGCAAAGGCATGGCCGGTTGGCGATCCTTTTGATCCCAATGTTCGACAAGGACCACAGGTAAATTCTCGTAACGCATTTTTTCACCAATAAAATGCCGCATTTTTAATCAAATAAAAGATTTCTACGATTGACCTGCTCTTTCGTATGTAAAAAGTGGATACAAAAACCATTCATATTCGATTTGCTGCATAAGCACATGGGGTACAAGTATCCCGTGTGGTTTAAATTCTAAGTCAAGTTAGGTTTGGATAAATTTTGAACCGAGGGGCTAAATCAAGCCCACAAATTGACCTAATTAAGCTAGAAGAACTCGTGTAGCTCGTTAAAAACGCTTATTTTTTTAGGCCAAAATATTAAATAAGTTTAGCTTAAAAGCTAAGCAGTCAAATGCTATCTCTTTTTGAGCAAAAAAGTTGTTCAATTAAAGCTTATAAACTGCAACCAAACAATCCGTTTACTAATTTCCAATGTGGGATATGCTTTAACAAGCAGATCATGAAAGCACTGGATAAGGGTGGAGCTCAATGGTTCTATATCGGTAGTAGTCTCTGTTTCCCTGGGATGTATAGTAGGCGTCATCCAAAAACTTCAAACTTTATCCATAAAAACTACAAAATTTACGGATGTCATATGGGTCCTGACTCCTCCTTTGGTCCACCAATGCATGAACGTGCAATCTCTTTTTTATCTGTTTCATTTATATATATTTTTAATTTTTAATGCCCTTGTGCAGAATCTGGCTGAAAATTGAACTCAATTCTATTAAAACATCTAGCTGTTATTTAGGGGATAGTTTTTATTATTTATGGTTTTTTTTTTTCCGACAGGTTCCGAGGTACTCCGTGGAGTCAACTGTTCAGTTCTATCCTCTGCATTTGCCTGTACTCTGAGTCAGCTCGAGTCTGCCGTGCTGGACCGGGGCAAGGATCCGAACCAGAGAGATCCGAGTGAGGATACGAATTTTAAAGTGAGCCGGGTTATGAAGGCAGTTCAGTATTGTGGTGACGTGGCGTGGGCAAGATTGGGTGGGAGTGGGTTGGGGGAGTCGGCTGAGAAGCTGGCGGCGGAGGTTTTGTGGCTGGCGCAGAAGATGGCAGCTTGCGGGTGTGTGGAGGAGGCGGTTTTTAAGTGGGCCTCGGCTAAGCAGTTGGCTTGGCTGGCTCTGTCGGCTGAGCCGTGTCTTCAGTGCTCTCTTGTTAAAGTCTCAGGTGTGCAATCGAGTTGTTCTTTATGTGATGTTCAAGTTCAATATAATGAAAAAGTAAAAGTAATACTAAGTACAATTATGCCTGATGCAATTGAGGTTATCGAGTGCTGTGAATGCACAGGTTCGATGGTCTAGATTGTGTTGTGCTTTGCATTGCATGAAATTAATTACTGCTTATTTATTTTATTGAGACGAAATAAATTTTAAAATCTGTTTTTGTTTAACTGATGATGCCTTGATTTTTGGACATATTATCAGGGAGAAACAGTTTAATTTGAATTTTTAAAATCTAGTTATTGACTATCATGTTTATGCTTTGCTATTTGCTTCATAATGAACCATTTTCATAGCTTAGAGATTGTTTGTTATAAAAGTTGATGAGCAACTACCCTTAGATCAGAACGGGTGACATAGGATTAAGGCTTTGTTTGTTGTGGTTGGCATTGTTGTTCGAGTTTAAAATCAGGTTGTTCTCATCATGTGTCGTTCTCTTCATATTTGTCTCTGAGGGCCACAATTACTATGACCACTGATCTTATTCTCATTTCTGTTGGGGAAATAAATAGTTGCTTTCCTAAAATGGTCCCCCTTTGGTTAAGCCTTCAACTTAATGTTATGAATCAATCACGAAAATCATAAATTCATGAGCGATAAGAATAAAGTCTAAAGGTGGCTTAATCAATTGGCTTTGACAAAGGCATTTTTGGCTTCTTTAGCTTATCATGTGACTTTTGGGATGCAAGGTCAAGCCTAGAAGGTTCGTTGACCAAATTCATAACTTGGACCACATCTTTGGTCGTACGAGTTGTGGCATTTTCATGATCAAATAAGGTGGCTTGCTCCTTCATATCTCTCAAGACTACAATGCTAAAAATTATATGTATACATATATATATCTTCTGACCCATGTAATTTTGTAACGGAAGCTTCCGGTTTGTGTTTTCTTATGACAATACTTACTCCAAACCTACTCTAATAGAGAAATAAAAATTTTGTCAGTTTCACGTTTCTTGAATAAAATAAAGTTTTGAACTATTGAATTATTTTTAGTTCTCCAATAGCACTTCTTACAGCACTCTCATTTTCAAATTGTGAAGATAATTTTGAGAAACATAGTCAAACACAATGTTAACGTTTTCGTTTTTCCCTATGTGTAGCATATCTGTTCAAGCATACCAAGAACTTAGGACAAGAGGAGGAACAAGAAAGCAAGAAAGAACAACATAAGAAAACCAAAATGAGGATGCTGATATCATGGCTACCATTACTTTGCCGTGCCAGCAATGGGACCGACACACCTGTCATGAGCATAAGTGAAAGAACCGAGCTCGAACGAGTATTAGAAGACATCATAGAGATGTTAGACCAAGAAGAGGAACAAGAGAAGGTGTTGTCTCTGTGGCTCCATCACTTCACCCATTGCTCCTCCACCGACTGGCCCAACCTCAATGCGTGCTATGCCAGGTGGTGTGCCACCTCTCGCAAGCGCTTGCTCCTCCAATGAAAAGGTAATGCTATACATACATGATTTGTATATATAGAATGCTTTCGTGGTGATGATTCTATTAGTTTCCATGCAGAAAAATCCAGAATTATATAAAAAATTCAGAATTACAGAATTGCCTCTGGCACATCATTATGTGTGCGCAAAATTATGTTTATGCATCATTTTCCCACCATGGAAATATGGAAACGGGTAAATTAGGTTGATCCGCCCTGGATTATTACACTTGATTCTTACTTGATTCGCTAACTAATTGCAGAAATCAAGTTCCTGATATTTTTTCATGATCTAAGCCTTCCCGAGGGGTTTGGGATGAGAGTGGGGGTGGACGTAAAATTGTGGAATGAAAAAGTAACTTGCTGAAAGAAAGTAGAGGAAGTGCTATGGATGGAATTTAGAAGTTCATGCCAAAAAGACCTCAAATTGTAATATAGATTTATTAATGTTGGTTATAAAGTTATTTCATAATCAAAGTAGGAAAATTGCTCATGAGCGCTATGAATATGTTGTTGTACATGTATATAGTTGTATTTACTCTAGTACAAGTCTATATGAATATGATTCAGTTGTTCATGCTTTTATTGTATGGAATGAATAGCTTTTGCTTTGGTCTATGAGATTAAAAAGCGGTTCGCACATTGTAAATCAGAGCTTAGACTCCGGAATGCATAGATGATGTTTGTCCCATTGGAAACATCCTCCCCGGAGACAGGGGGAAGACTGTGTAAATCAAATGCTCCCTAGATTGTCCATACACGTAGAGAATCATTGCCAATGTGGTGAAGTAGTGCAGGTGTCGATCCGGTGGTAGACATAGTATTTCCTGCTGTGTATGGAATAGAAAAGGCGTTTCAGCACATATAATTGAACAGACGGTGTGGGCACTAAAAATTTTAGACCTCGAAATTTGTGCGTTATAGACGGGTCTCAAGAATTTGATAAATGGCTAATAAGAGGCCTTGGCATGTTGTAATTGACTTCCATTAGGAACTAAGAAGAAATCAATATGGTTATCATGTTTTCTTCTTCCTTTTAACTTAATTGCATTATGTGTTTTTTAGGCCCAAAATAAGATAGCATCATGTTTTCATATGCTTGTTACGGGCATGCTCGCATCGTCAAATGGTTCTGCAGTGAGCGACGATACATCAATCAGAACTATAAACGCAATTGTATTCGAAAACTATTCATCGCTTTGTATCGATGATGAGTAAACCGACAGTAGATCCCTAACTAAAGGCTTAGCCTTTTCAACAATCTTAATAATGCTATAGAACAAGAACCTATACAAAATCACCATACCAAACAACACACCAAGATCAACCCATTTTGAATAACCCATCTCCACTTGGAACGTATCTCTCAGAATCTCGGCACCACTGATGAAATCTCGTCCGTCAGGAGCGAAATTACGAGGAAATCTCTGCCCTTCAAACTCGTTCTTGTACAAACCCTGATAGGCATACTTGTGAAAAGCTATATAGTACAAAGGATATTTCCAAAAAAAATTGGGGAGATCATGTGGTAGCCTGAAGAAGCCACCACTTAGCATCATTAGGCCTTGAATTCCGGCACCAGCAATTAGACCCATGAGAAAGTTCGGGACCAGGCTTGCGACGATCATCATGAGGCTCTCGACTAGTGCCATACACGCTAATAGCACCAAAATAAAGTATACGAATTGATCACAGCCTCGATGAAGCCCCACGAGACAGTAGGTAATTGCTCCTGGGATTAAGGAGATGAGGAACAAGTATGGTGTTGAAGAGAGCGTATTAGCGATGATGAAAGCTCCGGCTTCATAATGCCCGTTGTATCTTTCTCGTATGAAGACCTAAACACATAAAAAGGAAATGAAGAATGATATTATAAGATACAATGCAATGCCATCAACAGTCACGATTGCCAGCGAATCACGACCGCTGATTGCCACATCGGAAAATTGTGAAGGAAGGCTTCTACGAACCTTCATTTCCTCTACGAATGAAGGAAAACCACCGATAGCCATGATAGTCAAGAATGAAGCTACGAACATGAGCATAGAGCCTCTTGCCTACACTCGGGGAAAAGAAATTTATGAGTTGCAATAATATTGATATCAAGTATAACGGGAAATTTTGTATCACTTACATGTATTGAACCGTATCCGTTGCCAAGATCATAGAATACGGTACCTACACCTATTCCCAAAATGATATATATAAGAAGGCGTAACCAATAGTATCCCGGATCACGGTACATATTCAAGAAAGATCTCTTTGTCAAAACATAGCATTGGGTCAAGAAGCTAGCTCGAGTTCTATTCTTCTCAATCACCGGTTGTTCCTACATTTCACGAGCACAACGTTTATCAGATAATAAAAGTAAACTAAAGTGAGTAAAATTTGAAGCTTCAGTGTGGGTTTCTCCGAACCCTTAAACTAACATGTTTGCAAATATCAGCTATTCGTTGTAAAATTTGCTTGCTGGTGTCGGAAGATTTATAAGATTTCACAAGTACGTCGATTACTTCCTCGGTGGTCATCTTCGCCTCAGCACCTTGTTCAATATCCTAAACATCGTAAAGTAGTTTTGTTAACACGGTTGATTTTCTAATCATCCAATAAAACTTGTTTAATATCAGGAAAATTGAGGAAGTCTAAATGAACAACAATCGAGTTTGCTACTCGCCTCATCAAAATCCGTGTTGATTGTTCGCAAATAGTGGTCTGCAGGGCTTTGAAGAATTGGGCACGGGAAACCATTTCTCTCGAAAAACTAGTTTTCAAAACAAACCAGAACAACAACTGTTAGGCACTTCAATTCGGGGAAACCGTTTTCAACAGCACGAACGGAAGAAATTTGTAAATTTACCTTATTTGCTTCATTGGAGGAACCAAAAAAGATGGTTCTACCCATGGACAGAAGGCATAGTTTGTTGAAAAGACCGAAAACCTCGCTACTTGGTTGATGAATCGATGCCACCACAGTCATCTCATCTTGTCGTGCGAGCTTCACAATCCTACTCATCACATAGTATGAAGCAGCACTATCGAGCCCGGTTGTGGGCTCATCGAGAAATAAAAGTTTTGGCCTCGTTAAAATGTCGACACAAATGCTAACTCGCCTCTTTTGTCCTCCGCTTAGACCTTTTTGGCCCCAACCTCCTATCCTTGTGTTCATAGAGTCTTGTAATCCCATTTCCTTAATAGTTCTCTCTGCTCTTTCTCTCTTTTCGGATTTCGACATGGAGTTTGGGAGTTGCAGCTGTGCGGAGAAGTATACAACTTCTTTTACGGTTAGCGTCCATGGAAGAACATCGTCTTGCATTACATATGCCTGAGATAGATATATAAGATGTACAAAAAGCAGAGTCAAGATGGGTGATTCTGGGTTTGTTTAATTGCAATTTTTAAGCAAATATGACAACTTCTCTCTAATTAATAAAAAGGTTTGATATATCTAGCTTAAAACTTCTAATTTATTTAGGCTAAAAAAACAAATAAACTTAAAATCGGAGCAGGCATAGGGGTGATCAAAACCAAAAGGAAACCGAATGCTGAACCGAACCGAGGTCGTTCGGTTTGGACCTAACTGTTCGGTTTATAAGTATAAAAAATTTTTGGTTTTTCGATTTTTCGGTTCGGTATCAGTTTTGAGTTAATGATTTTAAGTTGAATAGAACCGAATCGATAAATTGATAGTGCCTTTAAACCGGTTTGAGTTGTAGTGGCTTTGAACAAAACTGATCATGATTTTGAACCGATAACTATTATGTACTGGTAAAACCGATAGTAAATCTATTTTTTCCAATTTATTTTGCTGAACCGGTTTGTTGGTTCACCGAACCAATAGACTGAACTGATATTACTGATTTCGATTAAAATTTTTACCTGTTCGGTTCGTTTATAAAAAAAGGTGCTCGGTTTCAATCGGTTCTACAAATTCGGCTCGATTTTGGACCGAACTGAACTGTTACTCAACCCTAAGCAGCCAAATGTTATCCAATTTTTAAGCAAAAAAAATGAAAAACTGGAATTGATAAGCTACAACCAAACAAGCCCTATGTAATTAGAGGAGTGTAGAGTAAATTATCAAAACTAGCTGATTTTCAAACAAATTTTTTATTTTTTTTTCAAAATCAGTTTATTTTTAAACTATTTACCAAAATAAGTCTACAGATGTAAATCTACCATTGTCGGCATTGTGTTCGCTGATCCTACGGCCTAACACTGATAATGGTGTGTTAGCCATTGTCAGTGGCGGGTTGAATGACCAAGCCATTGGTTATAACAAATTCACATTGAACAAGCTTATTTTGATAACGTGTTCAAAAAACAAACTAGTTATTGCAAAATAAGTTTGAAAATCTGCTGTTATCATTGAGTTGCTACGCAAAAGAAAATGTCACATTCGTACGGAGGTTCCATAAGCGAGCTGTTGCTTTTGACCGTTGATCAAGATTTCTCCGGTTTTCCTTGTGCTCGAGCTTAATCTACCTGAAATGGATGCAAAATGCTGCCTGTTATTATCAAGAAAGATGGATATATACATATTATTTGTAAGCTTGTAAAGCTGATTACTAACAAGTTAATCCATTTTTTTCTTTTTGTCGATTTACATGTTTGTTGCGCTATGCCAAGCCCTTATTAGGCTCGACTAGGTAACCCCCAGTTGAGATTTTCGTGAGTAGTTCAAATCAAATTCGAATATTCAGATTATCGACTTATTTAAACTTGCTAGTAGCTCGAGTATGAAATATATATTTATATTCACGTATGCGAGTAGATTCATATAATATATTTGCTTAATTGAAAAAGGGAAAAAAGAGGTTTTGAGCTTCGAATTAGGTTGGAGCTTTTACATTTTCATTTAATCTTTTGGAACTTTGTGTTGCATCCAAAAAATTAAAAAGAATCACGCAAAAATTTGACATGACGTAAAAAGATAGGTGATTGATGCAAATATCGAGGGTCCTTTTTTTTGTCTAAAAAAAATATATGTATATATATATTATCTAAAAGAAGATTTATCATCAATACTTTCTAAAAGATCTAATACGGAACACTCAAAAATTCACAAATAAGCAAAAGGGTAATCATGTAGCCGAAAAAATATACCATGAAATATCTAATTTTATTATAAAAGTGTAAAAATCATCTACAATTTCCTCTATTTTACAATCCGAAAATACCCCTATCACTATTATAAATTTACAAGTATTTTAGTTAATAATTTGACCCAAATAAAGATAATAATATATTTAACAAAACATATATATTATCATT
>MKEJ01078477.1:0-14228 GCA_001753735.1 Embelia ribes
AAACCAACACTTTATTGATCAAAATATGATTACAGCACTCAGATGATTAAATTACATCATTATACTACTTCATTAAAGTATAAAATTGTTGTACAATACTTATACAGTATGCTACAGTGTTGGCTAAAAATTTTGGGGCCTTATATTAAATTATATGGAATAAGTGCATTCCATACTATACTTATCCACTTGTACATGGATTTCAACATTTCATCACGCTTCCATTACTGGCGTCTACATCAGGTTACCCTATTGATATTGACCTGATATCATACCTCTTAAAACCTACCAATAATATTAATTTAGCCTTTAGATCGTCCTTTTCATGTATTGGCCTACTATATCGACACTAAACCGATTTCCCCCGAAGCCTTACAAGTAAGTAAATTTTAATCTGGCTTCTACATGTTGGTACGTTCATTGGACCGATAATGCCCCATGACACCTATTGATGAAAACCATCTAAGTAAAACCTACATTTGAAAACTGGCTTGCAAAGAAAAAATACCTAATTTACTATATCTCTTGGTTAAGGGTCATATTTGCTCGATATGGGATACATGCATCTCATACTATACTTTTACCACGTTAGCTCAAATAGCAAATCAAAAGAGGTTTCCAATAAAAATACTTATTTAAAATATTTTCCCCTCAAGTTTTATGTCAAAAAACTTATGCAATACCATCTAGTAATAATATAGAATTGCAGAAGATAAAAATAAAGAGGGATGAACACGATACACAAGATGTTTATACTGGTTTGGTCAAATATCAAGGTGGTCCCCTACTTCTAGTCTTTAAGGTTTCCTTGTAACTTTACACATTATAGTTACAAGATGGCTAGTATTCATGCGTGCTAACTGAACCATTCAATGAATAGCTTACAAATGCTATCCAACCATTACAATGAATAGCTTGCAGGTGCTATCCATCCATTACAAGTATACTTGCAGGTACTATTCAAACCATACACAAGAAGCCTTGCGGGTGGTACTTAAACTATACCAAGTAAACTTGCAGATGCTACTAAAATCGTAAAAGAGTAGGCTTGCGGGTACAACTCAAACCGGTTCTACCTTAGGAGTTTATAAACCTCTCCTTTACAAGGTTGATCCTCTCGAAAAATAATACAATTGAATCACTCGAGAATATTTTGATCTCATGCCAAAGGTTATGGATAAGGAAGTTGATTTGATCAAACATTTGTGTGTCATAAGATACTGGGAATATGAGTTTTGGAAGTGTTGATTCTCTTTTCTTGAATATATTATTCTTTCTTATTTTTATCTTGATAATAGAAGCCATTTTTTTTTATAGGAAAGAACCCTTCAAAATTTGAAAATATACCTGCTATTATTAGAATCCTTGAAAATTTGAAAATATGCCTGTTATCATTCGATGTCATTTTATCTTTCTGCTGATCTCAAATCTTTGTACACGTTATTTTGAATTAGCACTAGCTAGGGAAACATAGGAGTCTTCTAGCTGAACTGAGACGGTCTTTTGGCTGGATCTATATAGGCTTAATCTTTACGTCCAGCTGGCAGGACCTAAGGTCTCTCACAACCTATTCGAGAGAGGTCCCCAGCCGGTTCTGTGCCTTAGCCAAAATTTTGATACAGTTTTGGACTCATTCTACTCTTGGCCAGTTTTAACATCTTACTATGTCAGTTATATGACTTTTCAACATTTATTTACTAAAATTTGATCTTCAAACTGGCAATTTGATTCTTTGTACTTCTTAACTCTTTAATCTCCAATTTTGAATATCGAATATTTAATTCTCTTAGCTTTTTGAACATTGATATTTATAACACTTCAAATTTGTTCTCATCATCTATTTTGTTTTTTATAAACCCATTTGAAATTTTGGTACACTTTGGAGACTTAAACTTTGTTTATTTTCTTTTATATTGATTTATTTTCATCAAAATACTTGAAATATATTTTTCATAAAACTTGGAATAACATACCATAATTAACTTGATGTACGACGATATTGAATACCAAAGAGATAGATGAATATTTTTACGACGTTATGACAAAAATGAACAAATGATAAATAGAAGATATCCCCACTCTTTTCTAAACATAACTATTTATAGGGGTGTTTATAGGGGTGTTTGCGGTTCAATTCGGGCAATGTTTCATGAAAATTAAAAACCAAACCAATAACTAATTAGTAATTCGTTTTGGTTCGGTTTCCAGAAGATCCAAAAGCAACACTGATTCAAACCAAACCAATAGTTAGTGATTAGGTTTGTGCAGTTTGATCGATTTGGAGGGTGAATTAAAGATATAGGAAAAAACAACTGATATTATAACTGATAAGTTACTAACATTCTTACCGAGAAAAATGTAGTATGTCCTAAGCAAATTTTTAACATAGTCACGTAAGGCATGAGCATGAGCATGAGCATGAGCATGAGCATGAGCATGAGCAACTTGCAACTTAATCAAGATTTGAAACTAAATAAAAAACATACCAAATTACATAAACAATTCAAATAATAACCAACAAGTATTCACCCGCGGCATCAAATATCAAGCAAGGACATCGATAATATCCAAAAGGCAATCTACAACAAAGAGCAAGCAACAACGTGAACAAATAGCAACAAAAACATATCCTGGAAAGTCATATTTGGTTATATTTTTTATATATAGAAGTATATGTTATTATTTTAAACTTATTTATGTGTGTGTGTATGATAATACATATTATTTCATTACTTAAAATATTGGCAATTCCATTTGGTTGCGACAATTTGGTTTGCCCATAAAATCAAGAACCGAACCACTCATATTTGGTTTGGAATTTTGTCATCCAAATCAAACCAGACCAATATTTGATTGGTTTTGTTTCGTTTTCATGCGGTTCAATTTGCTTCAAGCGGTTTGAGCGGTTCTAGTGTTTTGATAAACCCCCTAACTATTTATTCATAAATCACAACTAAATGAAAAATCCATAAAGAGAATCTATATATAGACCTTGTGAAATACTTAATGGGGTCTTGGCCCTAATCCAACCAGAAAATACTTTAAACATATTAAAATAAATGAATAAACAACCAAACTAACAATTATTCCTAATTAATAAAACCAAAAAATAAACGAACTAAATCTGCATCATAACCGATATGAGATAAGTACATTTCATAATACCCTTACCCACTTGTTCATATATTTTTACAGTAAGAAATAAATTCAAACTGCTTGGTGACGGCTCTAATTAATCGTTCTCAGTTGACTCCAATGCACTTGTGCAATCAAATGGAATATAAGTAAATTGGGGGAAAATTGTAAAAATGAGATTAATATTTCCCACCTTGCAAAAACAGGACAAGTTTAATACTTTTTGCAAAAAAGAAATTTTGCTATTATTTTGGATGAAAATACCCATAGATCACTTAACCTAACCTTCTCCTTCTCTTTCTCTCTTCTCCCCCCTCCTCAATTGCCCACTCCCTTACCCATCTCCAATTCTATTAAATTCAATTTTTCTCATCCATCTCCATCGCCCCTTCCATCTCAATCTTCATCTCCATCTCCACCAACATTTCCATCTACGTCTCAAACACGACCTACATATCCATCTCCACTCTAATCATCAATGAAAGTCTATGGGTAAACATATTAATGATGTTAAATGATACATTTTATGGTTTGAAAATACAAACTATGACGGATCATGTTAAAAAAAATTAAGCTAAGCGCATGAATTGTGAAGAACTGTGACAAATTATTGCAAAAATAAATATATTAGGATAAGTTATATAAGGAGACTTGAACAAAGTATTATTGTCAAATTATTTGATAAATATTTTTGATATACATTTGACAAAGATATATAATTGAGAAAAAAGTATGTATAAAGCAACTTGAACAAAGTATTATTTTGAAATTATTTGATAGATATTTTTGATATACACTTGACAAATTAAAGGCCTTGTAAACATTTTGAGATTACTCGGTCTAATAAATCTTTCTTATTGCAACTCACTCTAAAAGCATGCAAACATTTTTCCTAGCACAATTTCATTTTCGTCAATGCTTGTCATATGATTCGTCAATGTTCATCATATAAACTATTTCCCTTTGCAATTTTATTTTACATACATCATTTCCCTTTGCATTTTGATTTTCATCAATGTTCTCAATTTTCATTAATGTTAGTCAAATGGTTCGTCATAGTTTGTCAATGTTTGTAACACCTTGGAATTCAACACAATTCTGAGTATGTCACTAACGTTCATCCACAACATATAATCAAAATAAAATAACTAATAGTCATTCTTCATTAATAAATCTGTTCCAAATGTAACGACAAAAGAAATAAAATCCACTAAGCCATTTTTACATGTTTTGGCCATACAATTGTTTTACAATGTCAAATAAAATAATTTTCAGGCAACATCTTACAACTGTCTGAAATGTAGAGAACATACACAATAAAACTCTAGCACTCAAGTTAGCTTCAACATATCCCTAACCTCAATTTTCTTGACCTTTAGTACCTGGTTCTGCTTGAAATTTTATTAGAAACAAAGTTGCAAGACCAACCAATCAAGCATGAATTAAAATTAATCCAATTATAATAAATTTTAATGAAAATAACATCAACAATAGTTAAACAAAATCGATAGAAAAATAGAGACAACTATGTATGTTAACATCCAATATCTGTCAGCAAGGCACTCCAAACATCAACACAACATATAGCTCTGAATATATACTCTTTCTACTCAAAATATACAATCCTTTCGAGGCTTTATGTGAAAAGACTTTGGTTCCTGTGGAACCGGCTCATACTTGAGATATCTACCCTTCGAGGCCAATGACCACCACAAAATATATATTCCTTCATACATCGCGACCACTCATCAATCCTTAGGGTAAATCAGCTAACTTCCAATACTTTCAATAATCGTTGATGCATTCTATACGACACGTAAGACATGCAATCTTTCTATCGACAATTAATTACATTACTTTGGTTCAATATCCATTCATTACCATTTAGTTTCCATCATATTATATCATCAATGAAAACAATCAACAGTCATTCATCAAATTTTTGCATGCTCATTCCAGTTTATCTTGCAAAAATCATAGCTTCACCATTTTAACGATCTCATTCGAATGGAAGGCATCTCGTCTGGATGAGTTTTCTCTTTGATCCAAACACTATTGTTCAATATATTTTCACCCCAAAACACGACCAAATCCAACCAACATACGTCGGCAATGTCCAAAATTTAGGCAAAATAATACACAACATGAAATTTCTTTACAATTAGATTTATGTTCTGCAACATACCTTAACCAATCGCATGAATTCTCTCGGAGAGCTTCGAGAAAAAACTTAGAATGCACGCTAGATAAAACACCATCAATGAATGGACTCCTACGAACAATTAACCAATCATTTCATCAACAATGATAGATTAAACATTTAATCAATTATTAGAGCAAACTTTGATTGATTAGGGTTTGAATAAGTATGAATGAACTCAAAGAAAATGTTACCTCACAACAGCGAGAATGACAAGAAGAACATGAATCTGTCTTTAGATTGTCTAGCAGAGTGATTCCTTTATTGGATTCGATAGATTTTGCACAAGGGTAAATTATCCGCTTCTCTATTCCTCTATCTCTGCTTGTTGAAAGGAGAATAGAATGTATGTTGAAATTGAGAAACAGAGAAGTATTACTGAAAAAGTATTTATCTTTTTGCCTCCATGCGTTTGGCCCCTATAATCATTATGTTTCATTATGAAAATATAATAAGCAATTAAAATAGCAACTATAAGTTAGTGAAAATATTTTGGTGTAAAAAAAGAATCATTTATAGGTCATATAACTTTCCAATGTATCTTTTAATATATTATTTAGGTAATTTGTCTCAATAACTAATTATTTATAAAAGTTGAAACAAAGCTTTAAACATTTCATCTATCCCATAAAGTAATGCACACTAAAAACTTTGTGAGAAATTTTACACTATCATTTCAATAGGTTATCTTTAATTAAAATTCAATTTATTAATGATAAGGGAAAATTGAAAAGAGATACAAATAACATGGGTAAATTAGAACGAGACCAAAAGTAGACGGAGTAAATTGCAAAAAAAATATAAAAAAAGGGGACAAATTGAAACGAGTTGGAAATGATAGGGAATAATTTGAAACAAATGAAATGATAGAGAGCAAATTGAAATGAGAACTAAAGGATATGGGACCAATTCGACATTACCCTTACAAGAATTCTTAGCTAATTAGGAGCACTAACATTTACGATATAAGTTATAATGTTAACTTGTAATTTCATTGATTTAGAAATCAACTTATAACAAGAATGAGTCATCTTAATTTATTCTTAAGTTTTGATTAGGCTAAGGTAACCTCGGATGGCCTTTGGTACTATTACTACAACTTTGAATTATAAGAAAATAGGACAACATCTTGGTATGTAAGGCCAAATTGTATAGTGGTCTCCTATATTTTGCAGGAGTGATATGGCACCAATGTGACAAAAATGGTGGCTCACGTTTCATTTTCTACTGTAAACTGGCAAAATTAGTTGCATATAATTTTCAAAACTAAAAAGAAACTCGTTTGGTTAATCAATGTTGTTTCTCTATAAATCATCGTCGCTACCCAGAAATCCTAACCCATCCACCGCCCACCCTCACATACTACCGGTCACTGCCACTGCCTCCCACTGTCTAACCTTCGCTTAGTCTACCCCGACTCCTCTCTCATCCCTCTCTTCTCTCCAAATACTCCAAACCATAACCCATATCCTAGCCATTCCGCCGCCTACCATTACTATCTCCTAGAGTCCAACCTCCGCCCCGTCTATCCCAACTCGTCCCCTTCCCCCTCCTCTTTCCAAATTCTCCAAACACTAAATAAACCTCACCTCCTCCAGTATAAACTTATCTTTTTTAGTTAGGCATCCTAAACTAATATTAATTCATTTCTTTACAAAATATCCAATTTCTAATATTTTAAAAACATATATTTTTAATATCCAAAATTTATTTATTTTTTTTATGTGTAAAATCAACTTATTCTTAACTTATATAGGTTATCCTCAATTTCCACCTGATTTTTAAGGTTTGCCCAAACCCTTTTACGGTTTACCCCCAAACAAATAATTTACCCAAAACCCCAATACCCAAAAAGCTAATGTTTCTAAACATGCCTAATTGTTAACTTTCATTGTTTTTTCCAATTATTGATTTTTTCTTCAAATCCCCCAATTAATAAGGTTTGCCCTCAAAACTCCCAATTTTAGTGTTTCTTTAAGAAGAGGATGAAACTCACTGTTTTGTTTTAGTTTTCTTTGATTGATATTTGAACAAGTACATTTGTTTGGGTTTTGAATTGATCTTTGAAAAAATATTTGAGCCAGAATAACGATGTGGTTGATCAATTGTACGATATATGTTTGTTTTTCTATGTGTAGCTATCATTCATACAATTTTTATTATATCATTTATTGTTTGTGATCTTGTGTAGCATTGAGATGATATCTATTAGCCAGTTTTGTTTTATAATAAGTCATTGTTGTTGTGAAAAATTTAATATATAGTTTGAGGATTGACTGATATTAATGCTTATTCCAATAGATAACGAGGAAGAAGAAAAAAGGCCCCTTGTTAAGAAGCTGCGAAACTAATATGCCTGGTTACGTTTCTAGTAAGTAACATGTGTTCATCTTAGTTTAAATACTATATTCTTTTAATGATTATTTTATTCTTAACTTTTTTCCATTGAATGTTTTATACGACTTGCAAGAATATGAGAGAAAAAAAAGAAGAATGCATATATAAGAAAAATAGATAGAAGGTAATAAATATGCTTTATATTGTTATCAAGTTGTGTTACTTTACTATATATAATTAGTTTTGAAACTAATATTTATTGTACTTCCAGTTTGTAGAAGAAGTTACCAAGGCTTGGAATGACCTTAGCGAAGAACCTAAGGAGGCTTTCAATCAAAAAGTAGAGGGAAAGTGAAAAAATACAAGGAAGAAAAATAAGAGGAGGTGAATAAGAAGGTGAAATTTGTATCTCGCATATCACCAGACTATGCGGTGAAGATAGTTTCTAGTTTCAAACCTTGCCAAAAAGAGAAGGTTAGGCATATGGGGTTAGATGGTATCGTAAAGATGAAAATTAAGTATTCTTCATAGGTTGTATTTACCGGTGGTTAAGAATTACGACTTGATTCGATATTGTCTGATTGTTCGTAGTGCCAAGTTGAAGATCGCATCATCCCATATCCTAGGTATTACAAGTGAGGGTAGTCTGGTTAGTGAGGAAGATGAGACTCATCTATTGGATCTAAAAGTGAAATGTTTTAGTGATACTCTTATGATTTCCTTAAAAAAGTTTGGAATATGAATTCAAGTCAATGAAGACCGGTGTGGATGTTTTCAGGTTGAAGTTTGGTCTATTTGTATCAGGGTATGTCCTATGCCCAACTTCGTACCTTAGTGTCAACCCAAATTTTATTAATATCTTGAGTGGCTCTTCTTATACCAATTCCATTAATTGGGCTATATATGTTCTTGAACTTCTCAATAGAGGCGTAATCGAAATAAAAAAACGAACAAGAAAGTATGCGAGGATGTATACTATTTCTTATTTTAAGTATTTGTTACCTTCATGATCATACACTTTATTTTGAGTTTTGTATTTATTATATATATATATATTTAAATTTATTGAATCATGTTCTATTTTTTTTTTTCACTTTGCAGTTGTATTATTTTTGTTACGTGGCACCTTATGTTGAGTGTCATTCTTTGGATTCAAGCAAATCAGTACTGGCTATTGCAGAATTGTAACACCCCGGAAAATACACCTACTTAAGAAACAAGGGGAAACAATCGTCTTATAACAACCAGACTATTAATAGTACAAATCAATCGACTAATACGCGTGCAGATTGAAAATTAGACAAGTGTCCAGCCATGTGTCAGCTTGATAAAAAAAAGTGTAACCACATTTTGTACATTTGTATACGATCAGAGAACATTTAATTTCTTCCATTATATCACTTTGCTTTGGACTTAATGAAAATTATGGAAACTTGACAAAGACATGGCCAAAGTTTGAGTGTTATCGAGCCTAAATGAGTTTCTATGTCCTCTATACCCTTAATTTCTTAGCATAATTTCCAAGTATGAGTGATTTTCCATCTTCCCCATTGGAATTTTCAAAGTAAACCCCTAATGCAATGCGTATGGGTAACACATGATCAACTTTTAACACAAATTATGAAGATTGGACAATGGTACTCGAAAGGAAGGCCTCAAATTTGGTTTTCGAAGCTGAAGAACATGAATGTGTACTGAAGCCCTAGGTATGAATTATTGGTAACATATCCATTTTTGAATTATGAACACTCGAGTTTCAGTTTTGGACAGGACGAATCATTCGACTGATTTCCCCATCAGTCGACTGATTCCATCATGCAGTTGAGAAACTTGACTTGCATGAACTTAATTTTTAGTTTTCAACACAATTTGACCTTAGAGAATTGAAGAAAAATCTTGAGGTTGTATAACTCCAGTTTTGTATATGAGCTTAGTAACCTCTGATGCTCACTTGGTAAACAAATTCGATGATAAAGTTATGACAACCTCTATGTTTAGAAAGTTAGAAGGAAAAATGTTGAGACATCAGTTTTGCATGTTATGAAGTCAACCTTTTTATAACTCTTGAGGCTTAAATTCAAATAATGCCCTTAAAATAACCTATGAAAAACTCAAGTTTTGTGGAACAGAGTAAACCAGTCGACTGTTAGAACTTATTAGTCAATTGATTTTCACTAGCAGATTTAGAAAATAACATGCATGTCGTTAAATTTCAGAATCGAGTTCATTTTAACTTATGGACAATTGAGAGTTAGCAACTTCTTGACAATGGTGACGTTGCATACATGATAAATGGATTTTGGTGAATTTTGAAAAGGGATACAGGTACAGTTAGGTCATTTCCTAAGTAAATTTAGTGCCCTTTGAGATTCCAATCTATTTAGAGTAATTTTTAGTAAAATAAGATCTTGAAATACATAACAAGAAACGATGACCCTACAAGTATATGAATTGTGATAAATATTTTGAAATAAGAAAGAAGAACCACTACACTATTGCATGACATTTAGAATGCATATCATTTTGGTAATAAGCTAATTATAGTTTAATCTTGAAAAGACTATAAGTCATTATGAGGACTTCATTAAAAATAATAAAGACCAAAGTAATGATATGTGCCCCCTTTTGATCCGTGATGCCATTAAGATTTGGTGAGATACAAATAATTACAAAGGAAATTTGTAGAAGACAACTTCTGATATAGTGAGCGGCTTGACTGATATGAGAATTTAGATGCGTATGAAAACCAAGAAATGTACCCGGATTCTAATGATTTTGGTAAAAAGAGACATTGTGTAATCTCCCGAAAATACGTATAAATTTTTTGCTTTAATAAATGATATTATTTCGAGTAATTATAATGTTTATTATTGCTTTTGGAGGCTCGTAGTAGAGGTGTGTCGCATTTCATTCTTGTGATGTGTTGATGGTGTTGCCCATTAATATACATGTTTACACTTACACATGCAAGGAAAAAAAAGTTCATGAGAAAATAGTCTACTAAAAACAATACTACTAAATTTAGTAACTATTTTGGTACTTTTTTTTTTTTTGTATGTTGATTTGAGTTAACTTTCTTAAGCCAACAATTTATCATTGAACCCCTTATAATAGTCGAGCTTATTTATCCTATTGTCCATTTTTAACCATTATTCTTCTTCATTTGTACACATTTTGTATACATAAAGTGTAAGAAGTGAGATAATTTTCATCGGTATCTTTTATCATTTTCATTTTTTCAATTTTTGTGTCATGTTAAACGTCAAAATTAAAGTTGTTCAAACTCTTTCTTACATCTCATAGACTATCTTTATATGTAGGCTTTTAGTAATTCGGGGTTCGTAACTAGATTGTTTTGAACAAACATCAAAGGGGGTTTTTGGGTCGAAGTTGGGGGTTTAATTGGATAGCACTTTTGGAGGCTTTGTATTGAAGTGCAGGCAGATAATGAACCTCAATATGAATTTGATATTATGTATGCATATCGACATGATAACATGTCTTGACTTCGTGGTTGAAGTTCATGTATGATTCGTTATTTAACTTTATGTTAAATTCACTTTCGGTGGTATTTATTTACTTGTTGTAAATATCGTAGCATGTCTTGTATCACGTATCATGGAATTTCATATTCAGAGGTATAGTCATAGTATAGTCATTCATATGGCATACAAGTTTTCGTTGAAAACTTTCGGAGGTTAAATAGGAGGTTAAAAACATGTTTATCCGAGGGTTAAAAACATGTTTTTTTTTCATTGATTATTATTGGCTTTGAAAAAGTACACTTTCATGGGATTTAAAAAGCGTACTCATTCATAATTGAATTAAGTTTTTTGCCTTGTTTTTAGGATAAGTATCGACTTTTACCAACTAAAATCTTGTGACTTATGAGCGACCCGATAGCTCTGAGTTGGGCCTATGATTTATGGTGCCTCCATAGGGGGGCCGTCATAGGGTTATTTTCACGTCACACTTCGAGTGGAGGGTCATAGAGGGGCATTCGTAGTAGCCCAAAATCTCTATAGAGAAACTAGTCTCAACTTTTATCTTGAGATATTATCAGAGGTTGCATTAGTTGTTATTCATAGTAGCCAGAGGCATTTGTAGCATTCTTGATTACTTATATGCACTTTTGTTGGTTTATTCACATTTACATGTATCTATTGTTTATAACATGCTTATAGATACTTTATACTGCATAGTCTCTTATTCATCATGATGTTGATCACCTGACCCTGTATTTCTTTCTATGCATTCTTTATCAAATTATTTTACAGGTCTGGAGTCGAACTCATAGTATATATAGTTAGGTTGGAGGGTATGGCAGATTGCATTTTATCGTCGAAGGATATAGTAGCCTTATGTAGACGAGGCTTGGGTATTGTGTATTTTTTTTTTATTTTCTATCTCTTGGACAAGCTCATAGCTTTATGTATATCTATGTATAGCAAACTCAAAGTCTTGCTTTATTATAGTTGTTGTACATTTATGTAGATTATGTTATGGATTTCTATAGCAAAGTATGTTGTATATATGAAGTCGAATATGTTGTTGTTATTGTTGTTGTCATAGCTATAAGTTGGGTAGACGTCGATATACCATGTTGTTTTATTTTTTTTCTATCTTTATATATTGTATTTCGTTTTTTTTTTCTTTAGTTCTCATCCCCGGGTTCACGAGAATTTAGGAGTGTGATATGTTGGTATCAAAGCTAACCAGGTTATGCAAACCTATGTACTTTTGGGTAGTTTTTACTTTGGAGTTGTTAGAGGGGTATTAAGTCGAGCTTTGTCATTGTAGTATAGCTTTCGTGCTTTGCGTTTTGAAATTACTTAATGCTTTGTATATCATAATGTAATACATTATGATAATGGATGTTCGATATATATACTTTTATATATATTGATGTAATGATATTTTCCTTGTTATTCAGCTTTTACTATGAAGTTGAATAGCAAGAGGAAAAGGAAATCAAGGTTGTGGTAGACGTGGAGCTTGAGAATGAGCTACTATTCCGGAAGGGGTAGTCGAATAGGGGTTCATAATAAGGATGAGGTGCAACCAATGAGATGTCGGATATTGAGGAAAATGGAACATCCCCATATTAGAGGAGACTACGGTTGAGGAGAGTATGTAGTTTGGGGAAGAGGCTACAAATACTCAACCTTGATCTCAGAACCAAGTTCGTCCTTAACTGGGATTTAATATGTCCTGGGCAATGGAGACGACCTTTAATAGGTTCGCAAAGACTTCCAGGGGGGAGGGGAAGGTGGTAATACTCGGATTTCATCAGCTCAGAGAAACTTTCGGATGATGGATCCTATTATCTTCAAAGGAGATGTCGAGTTGATGGTGGCAGAACTTTGGTTTGCGCATATGGATAGTATCTTTAAGTCACTCCAAATGATGGATGATTATCTTCAGATGGCTATCTTTGGGATTAGGTGGCGGAGTGATGGAGGAGCAAGGAAGAGGTATTCAGATTTAGCAATATTACATAGAATTCTTTCCGCAAGTTATTTTTAGAGCAGTTCTTTCCTGATATGCTTTGGGAGAAAAAAGAGAAGATTTTGTGAATCTCGCTCAGAAAGGCATGTTGATACATGAGTACCATATGAAGTTCACCGCGCTTTCACGTTATGCACCGGAGTTGGTTCCTTTGGAAAAACTTCAATTTCATTGATTTGTATGTGGACTTCATCCTTTTATTCAAACCCCTATTTTTGCGGGTTTATATGAGACGTATCTATGAGCGCGGCTATAGAATTTGAATCTAGCTTGGCCGCTAAGCAACTCCTTATTGATTTGCATTCTTCTAAGCCTTCGGGCCAACCTTTGGGGTTGCAATATGTTAGTGAATCGGAGATGAATTCAGGGAATTAGGTTGGAGGTAATAGTGGTAGTAGTAGTAGTAGTAGTAGTAGTAGTAGTAGTAGTAGTAGTAGTAGTAGTAGTAGTAGTAGTAGTAGTAATGGTAGAGACGGTGGAAGGAAGAGGTCGCAGAGTGCCTTTTCTTCTTTTCCTTCTAGTGGGCACTTTCAGCTTACTAGATCATTGAATTCGGGTTCTACATTGCAGAGTAGCAGTTGCCACAATGTGGTCTGTAGGGTCATATAGCTTTGAGTATACTAATCTTGTTGTATGTCGCCTTTGTAGTATAGTAGGACATTTCTTGGCTTGCGTCCTCAATCCTTTTGTTGCAGTTATGGCAATAAAGGCCACACACAGATTAGGTGTCCAGAAAGCTTCCCTACTCTAGTTGGCCCTCAGGGTTAGGTGCTTTCTTTGTCGTCAGGGGTAGCTTCTAGGTAAACTTACATTGTACCATCTTCTACTCATTAAGGTTTAGGGGTATCTCGAAAAGATTATCTTGGTGGTGTCGCGCCCCCGCACCCTAAATCCTGAAAAATTTTGGCAGCACAACGGCACTATAAAAGACGTCAGCATAACGCCAATAGGGTTCCTGGGTCAGCCTAGTGCCGATACAACAGGAATATCTGATATGGGGCACATGACGGAAGCTAATCGCACAAGGGATCCCATATCAGGTTCGGTC
>MKEJ01078480.1:0-10712 GCA_001753735.1 Embelia ribes
CTTCAATGTGAGGTAAGGGATTCATTGAGTTTGTACTTAGGGTTTAAAACCCTAATTCACCATATTGCAATTAGATGATTTATTGGTATTTTTATATGTAATTAGGGATTGATTTCTCGTAAATTCCTCATGGATGATCGTGAATTTGACGGTGATCTCTTTAGCGAAAATTGTTAGAACTTTCTCCAAGTTTCTTTATGAAGTCATGCACTCAATCTCAGGTGCGGTTAAAATTTATTGTAATTATGGTTAGAACCACGAGTCTTTGTGTGATTGTGTTCATGAGTTGTGATTATATGCTTTTGTGCCCTAATATGTGGTAGAAAATTTGTGTGCTATTATGAGTAGTATAAATTGGAAAAATTGAGTTGATTTATATTTGAAAGAAGAAAATATAACGAGAACATTTGAATTGAACAAATAAACTGAGTTCTACGTTTAGAGGGTGCGAGGACCGGTCCTTTAAATGGAGAATGTGTGTATTTAGGGGTTGATGGTTAACCCTTAATTGATGATACATAAGAAGATGCGATGACTGACCCTTTAAACTTGTACATGTGAAGTCACAGGAGAAGCACAACCCGGGAGTATGTGTGTTAAACTGTGGTGTTGAAGTGTAAAAATATGAAAACTGAGTATAGTGGTATTTTCTTTCCTTATTTCTTTCCCGAGTAGTGTTTGAGATATATGTTGTGCTTTTGTTGTTCATGTTCCCAAGTATATATTTTCTTGTTATTCTACTCACAAGTATAGTAAAACTAACCATCTGTTTGGGTTTATTTTGTATCTCAAATAGGGGTGGAAACAAATGGAGTTCACTTTTAGGATTGGAGTTGGTGGAACTCACTCGAGTTTGTGGGTAGTAGTTCTATTTTATTTTAGTATTACAAGAATAATGTTTCGTTTATTTCAAAAACTGTAGCCTGTCGAGCCAATATGATAATTTATTTTGAGATTTTTAGTATTTTAAAATAAATTGGGTAAGTTCTCTTAGCCCGAGTAGATGTTTTATGAGATATTGAGAACTTAAATATTTATTTGAGATTTATTTATTTCCATTATGTGCGATGTTGTGTGAGAAACGCGCTCGGAAAGCATTTTAAATTCCGAGGCGTTACACTAGTGGATATAATTTTCATCCAGATAGTGAAATTATAGCAATACGCTATAAAATTCATTTTAAATACTACTATCCCTAATGTTAGTAAGAAGTATATGAATTTGTCAGATACAACTACACTTATGGAAATAAATTTGTTTTCAATATAGCTTCTAATATGCTTATTAAGTGGAATGAAAATAACTTTTTCGAGACATGGTCTCTTCCTGAAGAGACTGAGCCACAACTTATTCTGAATCAAGAAATTAATCAGATTATTCAGTTTGGAGATGTTGAGAACAAATTTGCACCTCAACATATAGTTAGAATACCCATAGCCTTTTCCACTAGATCTTATTTTAGTAATATCTCTTTAGTCTCTAATAGGACATCGGACTAATAGGGAAGAAATAGAAAATATAGAAACAATTAGAATTTGTTAGAATCAGGTTCCTTACTTCTGAAACGAGTTTTCCTTTCAATGATTGATTTAAGTCCAGAAAGTGAATTTTGACAAATTCTTAATAGAGAATTTTTTCAACCCAAAAATTAAGAGTTTTGTTAGTGGTATTTTAATTTTTTTTTATGAAGAGTTACAATATTTCAAAAATGAATGTTATTCTTATATGGAAAGAACTGGAGATTATAAAACTTTTGTAAATTTGTTTTTATCATTTTATATTGATAAACAAGAAAAGTAAATTCTTACGTTACAAAAATCTTGGACAAATTTACAGGATGAAAATATTTTCTCTGTTTTTCCTCCCCTAGAAAGAATTTAATTAGTCCCTTCTTCTTTTGAAGTAACTGAGTTTATAAATTTAAATAAATTTGAACAAGCTCATGTTTTACTATTAAAAAGAAAAATTCTTAAATAAAATCCCAAATTGTACTAATACTTTTTTTGTTTGTTTAGGCGATCAATTTGTTGAATTAGATGAAATATTATCTTCTAGAAAAATTATTCTCAACTTAAATCATTTTTTGAGAATTTGTCTAAACAAGCATCATCCAAACCTAGTATTTCTAGGGAATCACCATTAATCCAACCTCCCACAAAAATTGATTACTTTACGTTGGAATCTAATATTGATTATATTCAAATTCTTGAACAAAACTTAAAAGAACTCCGTCTTAACCCTATTTCTCAATTAGCTCCCTTAGAAATAGAATCAGATCAATTTGATACTGACACCTCTAACCCTATTCATGACTATGATGATATTCAATAGCTGTTAGAAATATTCTCACAACAATGTTATATTAATTCTATTCATGAACCTAAACCACTTCAAAAATATTATTACAATCTTCCTTCCCCTTAGGCTCTTCTTTTCAAAAAATCTAAATCTTTTCAAAATTCTTATTCAGGAAAAAGCCATCTAATAATGGAATTTAGATGAACTAAATGATAAGCAAATTTTAGTTGTTGTTCATTGCATTATGATGTATTCTACAGTTTGTCAACAATACATAAATTCTGATCATGCCATAGCTAAATTTATAGTTACAAGTTTTGTAGGCCAACCTAAAGGTTGGCGGGATTCCTATCTGACCCTCGTACAGGCACAAAGTCTTAACCCGTAAAAACATTGTTAAGATAGAATCCAATTATGCTTGTAGTAGTGTTATGAGTCATACTATATAGTAGAAGTTGCGCTATACACATTATGTCTTTTAATTCTACAATATTTTGTAGGACATACTACTCCGCCTCTAAAAAACTTACTACTTTACTTCAAATTTTGAGATATCCTTCTCTAACACATTTTCGTTGTTATAATGACACTTTTCTTTCAAGAGTAATGCAACTTTCAAATTCTAATTTTGTACATTTGAAATCCAAATTTATTGATGGATTATCACACTTATTTGTCGAGAAAGCACTCAAAGCACTTAGAATTCAAATGATGGTATTAATATTAATTACGCACAACTTACATATGGCGAGTTAATTAATAGCTATATTCAAGAAGGTTTAGTTTTATGTAGTAACATAAAGCTAAAAAATCAGCCCAAAAAACAACATTTAATAGAAAAGCACTAATTAGGTGAATTCTGTGAATAATTTCCTTTTGACTTAGGTAAACCTCCAATTCCTCCAGGTCATAAGCTTAAGTATAAGCGAAAAATGATTTCTCGTAAGACCAAACCTCACAAGACCAAATCTCATTCTTATTATAATTCCAATAAAAGGAATTATAAAAGAAAGATATACAAAAAGCCTTATAAGCTTAAGAATCCCCCAATAAGTGGCAAAAGAAAAGCCAATTATTTAGATATTTCTTATCATAAATGTGGCAAAATAAATTACTATGCATCCTAATGTTGGACCAAAAAAGCCCTTAATGAGATAGAAAACGAGCAATTACATCCTCAATTATCTAAGCTCATGCTAGTTGATAATAGCTTTAGCTCTTCTCTTGAAGATGAAGTGGTTCCTCCTCAATGAATCTTCTTCTGATCATTCATCTTCATCAGATAGTGATTATAAATGCAATGAAATCAACTATTGGAAATCCATAATTGAGGTGAATGGTCTTAATATTTTGAGTTCTGACCAAGATAGCATTATCAAAATATTTGATTCAATTATTGATACTTCTTCTCCTTTAGAGGATAGACTGATTGAGTGAGAAATTGATTTTAATAACATATAAGATTATTAGTGGCCTTATTTTTTTTGCATGTGTTGCAGTAACAGATTAGCAACTAAGATATAAGTGTTGCGCGTGCAATAACAATCGAGACAAATGTGATTTGTTCTCAATAATAAATTTGAAGAAAAGTTTTAAATTAAATAGACAAATTATTATTTAGAAAAGTATTTTTCATATAAAGAGAAGTGAATCCAAAAGCCCCAAAAATATAGCCGGTGTCCGTAGTTAAAGAATGAAAAAAAAAGTACGAAAAGATTAAAATGAGAGAGAGTGAACGAGAGAGAGGTAGACGAGGGTGCACAGGTAGCGGATATTATGGAGTGGGTTAAGTAACTTACATAATAAATTATATATTTATCCCTAGTGGTGAAATATATTTCAAATTATACCCATAAAGAAAAGGGAAAAACCTTAAAGCATGGCTAAAGTTGAAGGACAAAATAGGTAAATAAAAAATTAGGCTTTGACAAAATATGTAAAGCATGGCCTCTACATATATTAATACTATAGAAATACACCAATCGTCCAAAAATCCATTTTGAATACATTATGTGTTATATTGATCAACGCACAATTTATAACTAGATAAGTTCTTATTTGTAAATATTAGATAGATGATTGTTTAATATTATTTGAATTTTGATATCCTGTTTTTTTTTCTCAACTGACAGATCATTTTCATGTTTTCACTTGAATATAAAATACTTTTGCATAAATGAATTGCCTAAACTTTTTATGTAGCATATGAATAAAACAAACTATAATATTGATTGCTCTTACTAGCTAAATGCTTAATTAAAAAAGCATCTTAAGATTCAAGTTCATGACATCTTGATTCATTATAAATTACATACCTAATATATAAAATGTATTTCAAAGATTTTACAAAAACTTATCATACATACAATTGTAGAATTGTTTCTTCATACATTCAATACTCAAGTGAATATTAAAAAAGGTAAAATTTCCATTGTGTAAAATGTAAATAACTCATGGCAGAGGTTTTCATTAACTTTGTGTATCTATTTATCTTCCAATTTAGATTTAGTTGAGATTACCATTATTTTAAAATTTTCCTATGTATGTATAGGAAAAAGAGTGATTATTTAAATTTATATTGATTTTATTTTTCATATGTATCAATATTCTTTTTTCTACGTGTCAAAACTTATATGATGATATTTAGAAAATTTTTACATTCTTCTACGTATAAAATTTCAATGATTTAAAAATTAAGATAAAAGTGTAGATGTATAATGCATGGAGGGGAATTTGTTTCTCATTAAATGATAGCATGCTATCAAAGTACAAGTTCAAGTCAGTAGCATATAATTAAGTGTATAGTTATAATCAATTTTAAATGTAATATTTATTGCTCATAGTAGAAGGTTATGCACAAAGTTTTGTGCATACTTATGCACTGGCATCTTATGTATTGTAGTTAACACGTTGAGCTCGAACCCATGAATTACAAACTACAAAATTAATGCATATTTTTGGTGCGTTGATAATCATAATCTAAATTTTTTGGATTACTTCTCTAAAACGTACTTCTTCCGTCTCATTTTAATAGACTTTTTTTTTTCCACAAGTACTCCCTCCATCTCATACATATAAGTCTATTTTTTTTTCACACTTGGATTAAGAAATTACAATTGATGGTGATAGAAAAATTAATTTTATCACTACTCTTCCAAAAATACTCTTCATTGCACCCTATTAATTTTTTTTATATTGTAAAAATTGATTGGTATTGATAAAAAAAAAATTATCATATTAAATAGAGACATAATTGGAGAGATTTCTCTTCACACTTTTCTTAAAAAGAAAATATAGCTATATATTGGGACGTACGAAAAAAGAAAGTGAACTTATATTTGTAGGATGGATGGAATATGAAGAAAGAGATATTAATATTGTTGTAACCCAAAATATTTTTATTTTCTTTCCTACAATACTTCTAATTAATGCTACCATTTTGCGCTAACTTATAATAGATAGAATAATTAAATTACTACAATAAAGAAGGGTATTTTAGTAAAGTGATTTCTCAACCATTTTTCTAAAATAGAAACTGAATTATATATTGTGATGAATTAAAAAGAAATACAAGCCTATTTTTTCATCAAGTATTAAAAAAGATAAATTAATATTATTGAAATTCAAAATATTTTTACTTTCTTTCTTACAATACTCCTAATTAATACTACTATTTTGCACTAATTTATGATGAATGGAGTAATTAAATGACTATAATAAATAACAGTATTTTAGTAAAGCGATTTCTCAACTATTTTACTAAAATAGAAATTGAACTATATATTAAAACGAATTGATAAAAATATAAACCGATTAAAATAGAACAGATGTGAGAGTATCATTTATGGAAAAAAAATCACTAGATATAATTTATTTAAAGATTATTATATTAGCATGTCATGCGGCATCCATGTCAATCTCGGTGCACTATTTCAGTGAAATGATTTTCCGTGCATGCATAGCTTATAGCTTAATAATAAAGTGTAAATACTATTATTTATGTGATACAGAAAATAATTAAGATTTAGGGTTAGTTATGTCATTGTACAAGCTGGCACTTTCCTGCGCAGAGAGCACTCCGAAGGACCAAACCCAGTGACGTATTCCGTTTGACTCGGCTATTAATCCTAGCCGTCCATCACTCAAATGGAATTTAGTGCTCTCGTGCCACGTCACCCACGAGATATTCTCTACCAGATTTCACAAGATGTACGTTTCCGTAATTTATTTGATGTACTTGGAGAAATTATGCACATCAATTCACTATAAATTGTGGGTATATATATATATATATATATATATAGAGGAGCGGATCATACAATAAATATTTTTACAAAAAATTTTACAAATTTTATTGACCGTTGAATCTGAAGCGATCCAATGGCTAGGATATATTCTATTTTTCTACTTTCTTTTTCTCTATATTTTCTGATATATCCTAGCTATTGGATTGCTTCAGATTCAACAGCCAACAAAATTTTTAAAAATTTTTGTAAAAATATTTATCCAAAAAACTATTCCCCCTATATATATATATATATATATATATTACGGTCCAACGACTATTGTATCTTTGTGATCCGTCTGTAGCGGTGATACATTGCCTACCTAACTGCCCAGCGGCGGTCCCAACAGAGGGGGGATCAAAAAATTTTATGATATAGGTGTATAAATGTCAAAATTTTCTTTATACTACTATAATCTGGCTCCTCTAAAAAAACAAATTAACTCTATAATAGAGGATAATAAAATTTTATTATTCTCACTCAAAAATCTTAGATCTGCCAATAAATTATGAATTAGCTACTATAATTTAAGAAGAATATTTTTTTTTGAAAATTTTAAGAAGAATATTTGACAGCGAGGAAAGCTCTTATAGTAATATCTTGGTAGGAATCACCACCAATTGCCCTGCTCCCCTATTTTATTGGCAAAGAATAAAAAAAATTTATGCCAAAATTTTATTTAATATGTACTACTAATGAAGTTTAAGAAAAATTTTTAGGTTCAAATGTTCAATTCACATTAAATAACAAAAGTTGTAGTTGCACATGACCAAAACTCGAAGAAGTAATTTTGGCCCTTCTTGGTCATGCAGAAATGTTCAAGAACTCGTACGATACGGAAATTCAGTGTTTGACAAACTTGAATTTACAATCCATATCGATTATAATCAAAATCTAAATTGTAGATTCCATTTGTTTTGAGCTAGATTTATTTGATTTCATAAGATGGATGTTGAAGTAGGCGGAGCGAGGAAGGGATAGGGTGGGCCCACGATCCTTCCCGATCCCCTGATATATTTATGAAAAATTTAATTTTTTTTATTTAATCTATAGATGGCTTCCTCTGGAAAAAAAAAAAATATAAACTCTTATATAAATCACATGATCTTCCTATCCGTAAACCCTGATTCCATCGCTAGATGTATTAGGCCTTCAGATTATTTAAGTTAGAGCACATTTTGGTATCTTCCCTTCCGCATGATGTCGTGGATAATCGGTTTCTATTATGGCTCAAAATTATGAAAGTAAAACAGTAACAACAAATTTATAAAGAAAGGAAATTTTATGCATAAAAGTATGTAGTAAATTTTTACATATATTCATTTATTTTTTGACATGTAAGAAAAAAATTAACAATATTGTTATAAATAAATAATCTCTTTCCTATATATTAATCTATTGATATGTAAGAAAAAAATTAACAATATTGCTATAAATAAATAAATTTTCTCTTATCTGCAATTAGTCTATTTCCTACAGATCAATTGATGAGTAAATATATATAAAAAAAATTTCCGTAGTTGTATATATAAAATTGGTATCCTTGTGAGATAATGTCTTTGGTTATTAAGAGGATGATTAAGGCCTAAGCGCTCATTCATTGGTTACAACTTTAGGGACACTGCATTCCATACTATGAGTGTGATGTTGGAAATTAGAAACTAAAACATAATTAAAAAAGAAAAAAAGAAAAATCTTGATCGAATGGTAAAAACACCAAATATTTCATTTGATTGTAACAAACGATGCCATACATCCTATCAGGGTAAACTATCGTGCTACTTTTAATTTTTTGAGTTTTTTGGAATTGTCGGGATTGCCTTTTTGAAGGAAACTGAGAGATCCAAAGAAAAATATTTACAAGTGCAAACCACCTATATGCAAATGAACAAAGATATTTATAAATAAGTTCAGGCTCTGCTTATCAAGGGCTCGGCTTAGATTTGTTCATTTATAATCCAATCGAATCTGAACAATCAAATAGGATTCGTTAAATAAACGAACTGAGTTTGAGCATACTCTCCAAACAAATGAGCCGAGCCTGAATATGCCAGAGCTCAGACTCGGCTGGGCTTATTTGCAACGATACCTACGTATCAATACTTATATATAGTAATATATAAAAAAAGAATTATATACAAATATATATATAATCTTACTCATAGTTTTTATCATAAGAATAACCCAGGAAATTGTCTCACCAAGGGCGATGTATTCGATCTAAAATCTTGAAACACGTGGGCCGCGCTTCTCAGAGAGAGAGAGAGAGAGAGAGAGAGAACGGGACTTCCCAAAACCAATTTAAAAAGTCGAAATTAGTTCCTTTCAACAAAAGACCACTAAAAATAATTTATTCAAAAAGCAATGTGACCATAATTCATCAGTCTTCTGTGTATTGGTGAAATTTTTTTTTCCAATTCTCGTTCTTGTTCCTATTTCTGTTCCTGTTTTTGCTTTCGTTTTCACTGTTTTTTAACTTCTGTTTCAATTTTTGCTCTGCAAATGGGTGATTTAGGTGTGACCGCAGTTCATCACCTCCAACATCGATAGGAAAACATAAAATAAATGAAGAAAATTATTGCTTATACCATCAATGTAGAAAATTGAAATACACAAGCTTGCTTGAAATAGCACACATATGCATAACATCACGTTCCATATTTGTTTATACACGTTTATACATATCATGTAATCAAACTTGCTTGTATATAAAATTTTCTAAATGATAATATAAAGAAAACATAAATCTCCAATAAGAAACCATCAACTTGGCATGTAATCATGAGGTGGTAGAAACAGAGATAAGATTCAATTGAAAACATCAACTTGGCATGTAAACATAAATCACCGTTTTTTGTTTTGTTTTGTTTTGTTTTTTTTTCAATCAAAATTATTTTATTTATTTGCAACTGTTCCAACCCTTCACATGAACTTCATAAATGATGACCGGAGGTTTTTCACTAGCATCTTCACTGTCATGCAAAATTCAGTCTCCATCTGCAATATTTAGAATTATGTGTCAACATCCAAAATAAAATAAAACCAAATCTCCATTGGAATTATACTAGGCAAGTGATGGCCTTGTTTGATTGTCATTTTTTTACTTTTTAGTTGAAAAAACATATGGTTTATGTAAAAAAATATATAATTATTTATAAATTTGAGAAAGAATATTTAAACGTAATTGATTTGATATTTAAAGCTTGTAATGTAATCTACTCTTTAAGATAAGCTCATTTGATTTTTTACACAAATTAAAAAAAAAAATTGGTGAAGCTATCAAAATATTAGATATCTATTTATTTTAATAACACGTTCTCGTTGGGAATATAAAAAATTTTAATTTGTAAACAAAAATGCATAAAATAAGAATATATAAGTAAAATATTTATTTATGATAATTTTGAAAAGATAAAATAACCTATAATTTTAGACGAATGAAAAATAAAAGTGAGACAATATTTTAACGACAGAAAAATTATTAAATTTTGGATCCATTTGAAATCCTAACTACTTTCAATGTTGAAGCTAGCACCAAAAGCCCTCCATGACTTATATTAATTTTTGACGCAGTACCCGTAGTACTATAAGATTTAAAAATTATTTTGGCACCGCCTTTGATTATATCTTATATGACTATAAGTTGTTGGCACTTAATTAATCATTATTATCATTCAACACTTGAAAATTTCAATAGATTATAATAAATTAAATAAAACAAAATAAGATATTGTATTAAATTGTTGACTTGAATTTTTCATCGTCACTCATTCCTATCAAAAGCTATTTTCTCGTCCAAAATTGTAATACGCATGCCCTTTTATATTATTTGTATTCATGTAATTAAAGGTTTACCTCTGCGTTTCCTATTTATTCTCACCTTAATATTCTCGTACTTTCTAATTGGTATATTCATTTATCTATTTCTTATATGTCCAAATTATCTTAAATGGTTCTTTCACATTTTATCTTCAATAAGTGTTACTGCTAAAATAATCTGAATCTCTTTATTTCTAATCCTATCATTTATAGTCTTACCACATATCTACCGCAACATACACATTTCAACTACGTTCATCTAGTATTCATTTTATTTTTTAGTAACCCAACACTCACTTTTATACAATA
>MKEJ01078489.1:0-22290 GCA_001753735.1 Embelia ribes
TTTATGACTTTTATGGTTCTTCATTTTAAGACTTATAATTTAGAGTTGGATCGTTACAAAGATTGTTGAGAGCACGTGATACCGTATCGCTTGAGAATAAAATAAAAAGAGACTTAACATGCACTAATAAGTTCACTACCTGGTTGGGATAAGCCTTTTTGGATAGTATGAGTTCTACAATTATATGTTGGTCTCTTGTATGCATAAGTGGGTTGTACCTCCCCTAACAGCCAGGAGAAACATGGGTGATAAAGTAATCGTATTGCATGCATGATTTGTAGGCAACCATAGAGACATGTGACGGTACTCCGATGCACTTGTTTTAGTCCATCATTATGAAAAATTGACTTTTTCATTACCATGACTTGCAACCATAATTGGAAAGATATTATAATTTTATTTAGGGATAGTCAAATAATATAATACATAGTGATCTAAAAGTATGAGTTTTCAAGCAAAGTTACAAGAATTGATTAATCAACTATTTAAAAAACAATTTTTGGTTGTATAAAAGTTCATATGCATGTCATAGAATTTCAAAAAAAAATTCTACCGCATGCTCATTTGGTGATTATTTTTTATAAATAGAGCATAGCTTCAGATTAAAAAATTTATTCTCGATAAAATGCAAGTGGATAGAGATAATATGAATGCTCTAAAATAAAATTATTCATGCAATTTTCTCAAACATTTCAAAATTAAAGAAGGTAAAAATATAGAAGGAATGAAGACACATATAGCATTAGTTTTTCTCTTGGGACATAGTATTTTATCAATATTTTTTTAAAGCAATTAATTCAGTATTTTAACTCTTTTTTTATTTTTTTCTTTTTTTTTTTTTGAAACACTATTAATGGTTTAGGATAAATTTCATTCCCGAAATAATAGGTACACCTACTCAGCAAATATAAAATTTTTACTATTATTTTCATAATTTAGCACTGCAAATCTTGCAACTTTAAATAATCACATGTATTTATGCTGATATATTCTTGATTGTATAACTATATTCTATTCACAATAAAGTAACACATGAACATGTGCAATGCAGAGCTGTGATAGAAGGTCATTCAAGAATATAAATGGGACTTGAAAACTAAAGCATTCATGAAATGAGAATGGCCTCAATAAATCAATTACTTTTACACGATGTTCAGATGTCAAGGACAATTTGAAGCGAAAGACTATGAATTTCCGAGAAAGTCACCTTTTCCAACATTGGTAGTTTTTATCTCAACAAAATTGTTCCCCAAGTTTTTCTTTACAAAATGGCTCTTAGATTTGGTAGTTTTTATCACCAAACATGAAAATTGTTTTATCAAGAATATGTTTCTCTTTCTTAGAAAAATCCGGCTTACAAAATAGTTAGGATTTTTCCTGGGAAAAAGTGAGGGAAATAGAAGATAAAAGTTTTTTCTCACAAATTTCTGTAATCCACAATTCTAACCGATTGACAAGGATATTATTTGTCATTTTTTTTAATCTCCCACATGTCATGCATTGAAACCGCATTTACATAATATTGCCCATTTTGATTATGTGGTTATAAGTAGTGCTAATGTTCTATTTCCCTTTATGTATGTGACGAAGCGTGATTCTTAAAATCAATGATTCGGTGATACGCTCTTGCTCATTGTGCAAGAGAATTCTTAAAGTCACGGTGCTAAGAAAAACCTAGCACAAAAGATTTATTCTCTTCATCATATCCCCAACTACGATTACAAGTAAATAATAAAAAGTATGTTACAAATTATATAAAAATAAATAAAAAGTTGTCCTACTAGCAAGCTTGAGTTTCTAGTACAACGGTAACTCATGGTATTAGAGCTAAGGAACAAAAAGGTCATGGGCTAGATTCTCCACAATGACAATTCTGTCACGCCCCGGATTCTGAAGACTCGGTCGTGAACTATTTTGAAACACGTCACCATAAAGAAGGAAATTTATTTAATTACAGGCATCACTTAGGGTAATTTACTCACACGTTTTCTTCTAAAGTTCACACAACACTCATAACCTACTAGGGTTCAAATACAATATTTACATAACTGTGCTAGAAGAGGCCGGACTTCATTCTTATAATACTTACACCGTCATACGCCAACATTCCACTGGACCCAAGGTTTACTCTGACTTTCACAATGCTTTCACCAACTCTTATTGTATTGTGTGGTGATGGTTGCTTCTTGTTTCCTTGTCTGCTAAGTTTTTAACAAAGAAACAAAGCAGATGGTTAGATTATTTCCTAAGTAAAAGTAGCATTGATTCAAACAAAATTTCATCGGGTTATTGGATACAAAAGAAAATCAGATAACACTTGAAAATCATGGAGAACACCTTTTTAGAAACAACAACAAATTTTCTATTTTGTTTCGTCACAACTGTTTCGCACAATACGTCACCACTTTGTTACTTTTTGCATTGTCGTGTCATGCTTAGTTTCATATTAGTTCACATCACGCATCTTATCACAATTATTTACATCACACGTAACGCAGACATATTAGTCATGTCAATTCCTTATTCACAGAGTTCATGACACTTCACGCACATCATGTTGTCCTTCGTTGTTTGCACTATCGTGCACTATTCTCATTATTACACGCATCACAATACTTCACACTTAGACACATTAGGCCGTAAATGACGGGTTGGGGAAAACACTTCACAAGCTCAGGAATCCATCTTTTCGAGACTTTATACATAAAGATTTTCACAACTGAGTGCTCCTCCATGACCGAAACCACGCATGTGACTTAAGTGGTACCGTGACAAGCGCACCAAGTATTATTCACAAATCACATTTTCACAAGGATAGCCCGCGCGGCGTTTATTTCCCAAATTCATCACTCAGGTTTTCCCAACTCGCATTCTCACACGTACACCATGCAATTTACGTATACACCACACATCTTGCACACACCGTACTTTCATTGTTACTCATCTGGTTTCACTTTATTACTTTTTGTTCATGTATTCAATTATCAAGGTATGTATGTTATGCATATACGCCATCATAATCGCATACAATTCATTTCATATTTTCTACTTTTGATTTAATACAATTGTTTGCACATAAAGGCATGCCATGTAATGCGCCATTATTCATTAGTTATCACTTATCTTATTGTTTGTTCTAACTAACATCATTTGGGTTTGTCTACCTGAAGTCTCAGACCTTAGTCCATCTTACTTATCATACTCGACATCGTCTCAATCACGTCCAGGTTATTGGTCCCATTATAAGTGGGTTACCTACTGTTCACCATAAGGTTTCCTCTGGATTTCTCCCATTCATGTCATTCGATATAAGTTATTCCCGATGTCTCTACACATAATTAGATTCGAGTTACTAAAAAGGTCTCGACATACATCATCCTCACTTTCACCTTTGTAAAAGACCTCTACCTTTCATTACTGCCACCTTTAGAGTAATAAGCTTTGCTTCCATACTTCAGTCTCCACATAGGCTTTAGCCCCTTTATTTAGAAAACAGTTACTTTAGGGTAATTCAATTATGGTCATGTTGAGTCACAAGGCCATCACAAGTCGCATAACCACTTATTATTGTCATAGTCTGCCTAAATCCTTTGTCAATACATACACCATTACTCAGTCTTGTAGTTCATAAGTCATCTCTTTGTAATACAACACATCCTAATTATCGCATCATAATTTCACACTACTATGTTCAGGTCACGTCATTAATAGCTATTTCACACTTTGGTAATTGTCATTGCACACCATGTCATGCCATGCTACTTCACGTTCATCTTTATATGTCACGTCATAACTCATTCACAATTTCGGTCATTAGTTCACTTTTCTAATTTACGTTCATATTGTCACTTAGTCACATGTTAGCTTCGCTACTTATTAATTTATCATCTTTATTCACGTTCACATTACCGACTCTTACACCATCCTTTAAAATGCTCATTTAAATATGGAAATCGTTATGGGGATTAAATTTACCAAGGAATTAATCTAATTGTACCTTCGTCATCACTGAATATCATGCCAACTATCCTATACAAGACGTCCGCAATATCATCATTCTCTGTTCTCCACCTAGTTAGGGGTAAAAAGGTCCAATATTCTAAGTTTTGTTCACATGCAAATCACTTTTTGATTCTGCTAGGGTAAATCAGTTTACTTATACACCATAACAATTGATTGATTGTCCTATCTACATAATTTCTCAAGTCTTTCATCGAGTACACCAAACTCTTATCTTCGTTTGAAATTTTGGAAGTCATGAGAAGATCAAATATTCTACATGCAAGGCTGCCTCACAAGAACATCCATCTCTTCTTCACTTTTTCACGCCAAAAGGGGTTTAGAGCTAAACCAGTTTTTAGTCTGCCCATCTAGAATAATTGACCGATTATATACACTAGTCAACAATTTGGCCCTGTTTAGCTAAAATACAAGTTTTTCAAGGGATAAATGAAAATTTACCTTAATTTTCAAACTTCACAAGTCACTAAGGGTGGTTTTTCAGGGACGTGCAACACTATATTCACCAAGTTTCACTTCTCATCTCCAATTTCCACGATAAGCGAGCCTTTATGGCCAACTTTTTCCGCGAAACAAATTCTCAAGATGGTTAGATGCACTTCAAGGTTGGAATAATCATCAACTCTTGCAGTTCTTCAAGACTCTAGGCTCAAATCACAACAAAACCAAGTTTTTTAGACACATGCAACAATTTTCCCCAATTTTACATGTGAATCAGTCAACTAATACATCAAAACAGTCGATTGATTTGCTCTATCAAGAGCAGAAATCCAACTTTTCAATGTTTAAAAACGTATATCTTACCACACCATTGCTTTTAACTCCAGTATAAGCTAGTGTAGGGCTCTCTTAGCTCCAAAGCTTCAAATGTTTTGGGGAGTGTCTTCAAGTTTTCTCGTCCAATCTTCTTAATTTGCACCAAAAATCGAGGATTCGCCACCCGAAGGAGTCACATGCAAGATTTGGCTCAAGTCTTTCGAAGGGCGGAGCGCTTTTCACCCCGAAGGTGGAAATTTACTGGGTAAACACGAGTATAGGGGCTTATGATTGCATATTTGGCTCGGTTATGGCATGAAATCACTAAGTTTTTCACAAGTTTCTCTCAATTTCTCTCTGTATCACTGTAAGGTCACAAAATGGATTGTGTGGGAATGTTTGGGGGGACATGTTGAGTGTCTTTTGTATGTATTCTTGCTTGGACATGTGGCGATATAGCTAGTTATACTGCTGACACGTGGCTAGACACTTGTCCAGTCTACTGTCATAACACATAACAGTCAACTGTTTGCAACAATTAGTCGATTGTTTTGACAGTCGACTGCTCCGCCTTAATATGTCGACTGTTTTCGCCTATTTCTCAAAGAAGTAAAAAATATGGGATGTTAGAATTCCTTTTTAAAAAATTAACAAAAAATTATGTTCCTTGGGCTTCTCTAAAATTGAGTATGCTTAAAATGAATCTGAATCACATGCGAGGGGAATGTTGGAGAATTATATAAAAGAATAAAAAGTTGTCCTACTAACAAGCTCGAGTTTTTAGTACAACAGAAACTTAACAGTAAGTGTGAGGTGATGGCTGTTTTTTTCTGAATTTTTTGGGTGAAGGTTTAAATAATTTGGCAGAGATGTGGTCTTTTGATCTGTTATCAACCGGACGTTCACTCTGTTTTGTTTGAAACCGATTTCTCTTTACTGAACCAATAGTTTGAGAAAAAGGAGAATCCTCCATGAAAACTGGTCCAGTTATGGAATAATGTTCAAATTTTGGCAGAATAAATTGTGATCATAGTTCAACATTATTTTAAAGAAAGAAATTTGTTGCAGATATTCTAACCAAGAGAGGGGCAAAAGGCAATTCAAAGTATATTTTTCTTCCCATAGAGAGTTTCCAATGAAGTACAAAAGTGTTGTGCAATGAATATTTTAAGAATATAGACTTGGAGACATCCAAAGTTGAAATAATTCAATTGTATAGATTTTAAGGGGGGGGGTTTTCAGTCATAAGCTCCAGAGGCTTTCCTGTAGAAGAAGGTTGGTAATAATATTTCCTTCTTTTATTAAAAAAAAAAACAAAAAACTATAGACATATGTAATGCACCACTCCTATATCCAAAAGGAACTTATGAGAGAGATCGAGCTAAACCAAACCCATTCCAAGCCCAACTGAAGCCCACTTAATGTCGATCTCCGTACAAAAACTTCAATGCATAATTAAAAATTTTAAATTGAAAATACAATACCGTACTTTTTAAAGGTCCACAGGCTCCACTATTGCTATTATGGCGGGGAAAAGAGGTCCAAAATGTCAGCTTTGATCAAGAGAAAATATCTGTGCGTCCATGTTGTACAACTTTTTTCATTTGAAAATTACATATATTGATCCTTTAAACACAATAATACAATTTAACATTTTTTTTTATAAGCATACAACATTTAACATTATACTCCAACCGTTCACAAATAAATTGTACAGCCTAATCTTTTGAATGTTCAAAAATAAATTGTGCATTTAATTTTTTGGATTGGATATCCATTCGATTTAAAATTTAATAAATTATCAATATTGCCCCTTATACTCATTAGAATAAGAAAAATAATACAAAAATTTTAGGGGTAGTTAAGTAATTTAATCATTCAAAATTTTAAAAAATAGTTTTTTAGATTTTAATTTAAAATTTTGTGCAATTTTGACCGCACAATCTATTTGTAGACGGAGAGAGTAGTACTTTTACAGTAATTTAAAAAAGAGTAAAAATTTTGTACACTACATGTATACGAATTGGTATACAAACGGTGGTATAGATGAATTATACATATATATTTTTTATACTCTCATTATACACAAATAATTGTTCATATTACTATTTTGGGTATCTATAAAAAATTGCCCTTTTTATTTTAATATTGTTTAATTATTGCAAAATTAAATATAATACTAAAATTGTCTTTTCATAGTTCTTTGAGAGAATAATAGGACAAAATTTTACAAGACCATCTTGGCAATTTACATTAAATTTAAATTTTAAATCTCACCTTTCGAACTTCTTTTTAATCTTGGTGCTAATCAAGCCAAGCAATTAGTTGTAAGAGTAAGTAATTATTTGGTGTACCCTATATAGATAATATATACGTGTCATGCATATACAAAATGTTATTGTACCAATTTGTACAACGATAATGTATAAAAAAAATTTCTTTAAAAAATATGTACAACATTTGTAAGCGTTAATTCAACGAGCAACATAATCCAGTTGTCTCATTGTGATTATGTGTTGGGTCACAGCCTTGCAGTTTTAGCTTTTCAAAATAAGAAAAGCCCTGCAAAATATCAAATTGTAAACTTTTCAAATTTTGAAAAACAAAACACCGCAACATATAAAAGTGGTCCCACAAATGTTACCATCAATTTAAGAAAATTATAATTATAACTCTTCGATTTCTAATAAAACGCTTACATACCCAAACAAAAACAATACTGGCTCGCTTAAGAAACATTTCAATTACTATAATATAATTTTTTTCTTGCGGCAATGATGCAACTGGAAAATGCAACGCCCGTCTCCCACAGCGAGACTGAGGAACGAGTTCAGATGTTGGGGCTATGCATACTCCTTTTCCAGATCATTCAAACTTGCAGCCATAACATGCAAAAAACAAAATGGCTCCTAATCCGAAACCAAAATCAGAATCCTGCATTGTAAGTTTTTTTTTTTTTTAATTTACTTTTTACAAGTACAGTTCAATAGTTTATGTAAAATCTCTAGATTATACCATTGTGCTCTAGTATTTGTTAGTTCCATCCAAATAGCGCTGCAAAGGCATGGGGCTCGGCAGGGATGATGGGCAAGCCTAGCCTAGCCTAGTAAATCAGCCCGGTGATTTTAAAATAAGTAGTTGAGATTAAACAATTTCTTTTTCAATTGAATTTTATGCGAACCCGCTCTTTTATTCTAAACCACATATATAAAAATAGGCGGCCAGTATTTGCTGGGCAGGAACTAACCGTCGCTCCTACCAGGCAGCCTCCACTTTCCACAAATATACAATAGACGATCGTGATGCGACAATCATACATATTGCCGGCACTGCCAGTATCATATTCCATAGGAGTCCAACTTAGAAATCGCAGCCTTAAATTCCTTGCATATCCAACCTAAGCCAAAAGGTCCAAGTAACTCCAATTATTTCTTCCAACAAGATTATGAATCATTCAATTGCTTCATAGTAAAATGTCTCATTCAACACAATAGAGCTTCAGTTATATACGATCTAATTGTACACAACACCAGCACGATGGGAGCAAATAATTAAAACCCCTTATTTAAAGAGATACTCAATTTACAAATCCCAACCTTAGATTCCTTGCATAACTAACAGAAACAGACCCAAGGAATTATACATTTCCTGGCCAAGGGCAGAAGGTGATCACATGCTATCAGTGTCGTAGTCTTGTAGACAGTGATTTTTCAATTACTTGTCAACGACATTGTGCCAACAAGGAAGATTTGTTTAGATTAGCCATCAACACAAACAACTAGTCAGCTTCATCCAGCTAGTTAGTATCCTAAAACATATGCTCTGCAGATCCTACACAGCAATTCTCGGTTGTTGGCTTTTAAACCAGTGACTGAGATTAAAAATGTGGCCCCTCCTAAATTTAAATGAAAATTTATTTTTAATCTCAACCGCCAATTTAGAAACGGTCAAAAACCACAATGAATTTGCTTTACTTCACTAAACAGTTTTCTCAAATCAGGTATATCAAAAATCACAATTAATACAATGGTTCAAATAGAATTAGAGTTGGAGGGTAGTTTTATAGTCAATTCGATTAATAATATTTAACCCATTTGAAGTTGCGAGTAGCTCGAGTATAGTTGTTTGTCCAAAAAAATGTAAACATTTGAGCTTGACTTTAGCCAGGCTCGAGCCTTCACAATATTGGTTGAGTCAAGTTCGAGCTCATACCTAGACTGAAACCCATACGAGATCAAACTCGAGTAGGGTTGCTTCGGACTGAGCCTCGAGTATGTCTAATGCTTGAGACAACCCGGACTCATACCTCAAAACATAATAGAAGGCTCCTAATCCTTTGCAGCCCTAATAAAAGTATCTAATAGCAGAGTTTAACTAAAAAGTTGAGAAACATAATATTTAAATGGCAATGTGTACTAAAAAAGCTTACAAATCCAAACCTATCCAAATCAAAATTATAAAAAGCTAAGAAATGAAAAAATGAGCCCCAAAAGTCCAAAAAATCTGAAAAGGCCATGTGATGAGTTCCAAAATAATGCCCCCTTTATGGCTTTTCAATTATGAAATCGCCCCACCAACGCTACAACATAATTCACAATTTAATAATAGGTCCTAAACCAGCAATCATAAACCAAAATATCATAAAAATTTATGAAAACCAAATTACAAAACCAGATAATACACTAATATTAGCATCTTTCCTTACACGGTTTTTCATTTCATCTAAATCCCTAATCTAAATTATCCGACTCATGCACAAATTAAGGACAGGAACAGGAAGGGCACCTAACGAGGCCGTTCTCGTTGCACGCAGAGCACGTCCGAAACCCGCCCTTCTCGGAGTAACATTTCCTGCCTCCGCTGCACTCGTCGCAGAGAACAAATCTGTAACCGCCGCAGAAATCGCACGGTCCGCCGTCCCGAGCCGGGGGGAGTCCCGCAAGCATCTTCTTCAGCTCGCCCGTCTCGTGGAGGTTTCTGATCTCGTCGGCCCCACCGACGTATTTTCCCGCAATGAAGACCTTCGGGAGAGCGATTCTTAATTTGGGGGGAAAGATCCGGTGGAGGTCGGAGGAGTAGGAGTGATCCATGGAGACATCTCGCTCGTCGATTGCGACGGGGAATCCGCGGAGGATGGATCGGACGGTGCGGCAGTCGTCTGACGTGGATCGGACTACGCGGAGGGAGGTGTAGAAGATGACGACGCGGTCTTCGGTGCCCGGGAGGGTGATAGGGGGATTCGCTGGAGCGAGTTGGCGAGTCGACCAGGAGCGGAGGAGCGAGTTGACAAATCGGACTCGGTGGAAGATGGAGGGGGATCTGGGGGCGGCATTTGGGGGAGTGAGGGTATTTTCGTCAGAACATAGGAGGTGGATGTCTTTGAAGGAGGAACAGGAGAAGTTCGGCAGGGGTTTTTTCGTAACTACGCGTGTTGGAGGCTTTGCCCACATCTGTGCGTTGAGCCGCGGAGGAGCTGTGTGTCCGTGTTTGTGTGTTTTCTTCTGTACACAGAGAGAGAGAGAGAGAGAGAGAGAGAGAGAGGGACTGTAGGGGGGCGGACGTGGGCAATATTGATAATAAAAAGGGTACGTAATGAATACTCTAATAAATATAAACAAGGCTGCAAATGCGAAAATTAGATGGTTTGACGGTCAGCATATAAAGGAGGACCTTCCAATTCTGATTTGTCTAATCCAAGTAATGAGGATTCCAATTTATTACATTAATGGTTCTCGTAGATCCAATAAAAATACCGTGTCATCCCCTATTTTCAGTTTGAGAGTCATGATACTATACTTTTGAAACGATGATATTGTTGGTCTATGGGAAGTCAATTTAGAAATGAAAATCATGCCAATTAATCAGGTTGTCGTGCTTACAGATTAATTATTATACTAATCTATTAAAAATTGATTTAGATCTTATAACATTGATCTAGATATCTGCAATAATATTTGCTAATTATAATAACATATAGATTTGATTTGATAGACTCGTTGTGCAATACTTCTCAAATATATATATAGTTGCCTACTTACTCTTTATATCACAACATTACCAAAAATATTTTACTATTTATTAAATTTGATATAATCTTTTATCCCCGTGTCTTCTAAATACCATGATAGCCATCTTCAAATTAAGGAAAATACTACATGCATTACATGGTCATTTAAACTCAACTCAACTAAAATAAGAAAGTGTAACTGATAGATGTATATTTATGCATATAATGCATATGATAAAATACAGGGACTGAGACTATAATTGAACAAAACATTGTCCGCCACACATGCTTATAATTAAGAAAATCAAAAACCAACAAGCTAAATATTGTTTGACAGCTGTACATGTATAGTTCACTATAAAAGTTGTCATATGTCAACTGAAAAAATAAGTGAAAAAGTTTGTGTATCTACATTTAATATTTTTCTAAATTATTTTACACATTGCCGAAACCCTTTCTTATTCAAGTATTGGATAGTCGGCGGACAACGCCCTCCGTCCGCACTTTGAGGTACTCAAGTAGATCCGAATAACATTTGGGAAGCAAGTACCTTGTTCATATCACCAGACATATATCATCGAGAAGTGTATATTCGAACCATATTCAGATACACACTCTTCAATAACATAATAAGGACCCCAAATGCCACCAAATTTTTCATTTTGAAACAATTTCTCTTTCAACATTTTAGGCACTACAGTCTAAGGATAAAGTTGGATTCGAATATGAAGAACTCTTCTTTCTCGGGCATAGTTGAACCAACATCGAAAACATGCCTAAGACATTTATTAAGTTCGTCTATTGATGGTCAATTAATGAAATTAAAACCCATGTGTAACAGCTAAACCAGACTAAAAAACTTCCAGATCAATCACCAAATTATTGCCCATGCCCGGATAAGTACAATGATCGTTAAACTTCACGAGACATAAATAGGAATCCATTTTAGGCAATAGAAAGTGATTAGTTGCAAATTATTATATGGACTATATCTAGACTCTATATTATTTTAAAATCTCAATTCCCATTTCTGTTAGTAGATAGATTTTCTTTCCTTTTTTCTTCCTGTTTAAAACTACATATTATTCAATGGATCAAAATAAAGAAAACTTACATTCTTCCTCGTCAAATTTTTGAAAGAAAAAATTCACGATTTTTATATAGCACTATTAAATTCTAATGAAAGGATCCGAAAAGCCCGTTTCTGTGCAAATAACTTTCTGTATTACTCCCCTCAAATGCATCATAGAGGAAACTTAAAATATTATCAACGAGCATATATTATGATAGTCATCACGTGATTTATAAAAATCTATCACATGTTAGGCAACCACTTTGATTTATGTTTTTCCAGAATGTTTTTTCAATAATCTCGTGGTTGGGAGCATAAGTTAGTTTCCAAAAGCAGAAGCTTTTTTTAGTAAGTGGATTCTGAAAAGTGCCCACGTGGCAGAGACAGTAGATAGGGAAAAAAGTGGAGGCGTGTGATAGACAACTGAAACTACATGTGCAATTGATTGCCTTAGCAGTGTCAGTAGTATTCTTTAAGTATAATCGATAAGCTAGCTACTCGTGTTCTACGCGTTTTCAAAATGGGCCAACTTTGTTTTGATGTGAGCTGTGGCCCAATGATTCAGGGGTTTGGACACTTGGGCCTGTATATGTTTCGGCTCGCCACCCTTATTTTATGAACAATACTCAAATTATCCTTTTATGCTAATTTAATCAATAAAAAGTAATTTTTTAATATTAAATGACCAAATTAACACCCTCTTTCTTTCTTATCCTCTCCCAAATCACTCCACACACACTATCTCTCTTAAAACATCTCACAATTTTTTTCCAAAATCCTTTACTCATTTCGAATCTCAATAAATTGATATGCATGTATTCATAGTTGTTTCGTATATCTATTATTGTGATCATATTATAATATTATCTATCAATAAAGTTTCAACACAAAACCTACATATAGAATAATATCAATATATTCATATTTAATTCTTTTACTAATTTTTTAAAGAGTAATATTATTATAATTTTCTATTTTTTATGCAAACATGCTAGTATATAATAATATTTTTACAATATTGTATTCCCTTTCAATAAGTTATATACTTTTCCAATTGAGATTTTATAAAAACATCAAATAAATATGTTTCATTTTTTGCACAATCAATCTTCCATTTAAATTCAATTACGTGGACAGAGAGGCTCATAAATAAGTTTGAGAGAATGAAAGATTTAATGAAAAATGAATCATTTATTAGAAAATTAAATGAAGGATTCCGATGATAGTCGAAGAGGAGAGTGGTTGAGAGGTGAGGGGAAAGTGGCGGAGGGGTGGAGAGCGAGTGAGAGGGGAGGGGTAATTTGGGTATTAAATATTTATAAGTTAATTTTAATAAATAAAATTTTCACAAATGAGCAATTTGGATATTTGTCAAATAAAGAGGAGACGAATTACAACATATCATAGATGATGGGGGTTAAGGGAAACGGAATGATAAATGAGGGGATAAAGTGAAATTTACTCTTTCTTTATTTATGGACTTCTAGTATTCTTGTAAGATACATACATGCATACACAAATTTGGAAATAAGTGCAAATAAGGCCAACATTTAAACGTACCAAGCGTTTTGGTTATTCACGGAGACAGAAAAGCTAGGCATTAATGTTTTAGATGTAATTGCGGTCCTAAAGGAGATATTATAAATTTTCAAATGAAAGAAGAAATTTTACTTTCATTTTTTGTTTTCAAAAAGATCCATGAAAATGGAAAATAAGGAGGAAAAGATGAGTTACACGATGTTTATCATTGATTATTATAATAATTTATTTGGTCCGGATTACCCATCTAATTCATCTTCCGACCATTGACAATATATTTCCTTCAATAACAAAGTTTTTCAGTTCTGTACGGAATAATCTCTCTTTCACTAAATTTTTAGGTGCCAAAAATATTTTTTACTCAAATTCAAACCTCTCAAGAAATCCATTTTCTTCATTCCTTTAATTTCTTAATTTTCATTTTGTGAAACAATATTTTCTCAAAAAATTTACCAAAATGAGTCAGTTTCTAAACTTATTCATCTAACCGGGTCACTTTTGAAACTATTTGCCAAAATAAATCATTTTTAACCAAAAGATCAAAATACCCTTAGAATTGATTTATTTGTAGAATACTCTTTACTATAGAGCAATAAAGTAATATTTAAACTTATTTTAGAATAAATTTAAGTTCAAATAAATTTAATTCCAACTTCTTAATATAATATAGAGATTAATTTCTACGCCTAAGTATAATATAGAAATAATTTACTCTTAACTAAAATATTATAAGAAAATATATTGCAGCAACCATTTTATTTTGAAGAAATAAGAAATATTATTGATTTTTTTTGTGTAATTTGATTGGGCTAGTTCAAATGAAAGAACAGAATAAATATATTTTCAAAATTTCAAACTACTCATTATTAGTTAATTCGCAAACTATTGTTGTTTAATACCTATACATAAGCATAATTGAAAAACTTTTTATTTTTCAAATTGATATCTAACTTAAGAAAAAATACTCCTTTTATGACACCTCACATTAAAGCACATGGAACTCACATTATTTAGTTATTTTTCCATTTTAAATTTATGAAAAAATACTTTTAAATTAGAAAATATTACATTAGTTTTTAATATAAAAAAATACTATATCAAATTTTTAGCACATAGTTTTAAGTAACATAAAGCACGTTTATATCGAATAATAATCTTTTTTATGGTCCTATATTTTTTTTTAACCTTCCCCACATATTATCACTCCACTCAATTTTGATTTTTTTTTATTATGTTTATATTTGGAACACAATATTGATAAAATATTATGCATACACATTGGTCATAGTACGTATTAATGTTTGATATCAAAAATATAGATATAGAGACTAATACGAAATATGTTAGTATTAGGGTAAAGGGGTATTTTGGTCATTAAAAGTATAACGTTCTGGAAATATTGAGTAAATTTTTAGCATTTATAACAATATTATTAATGTTTATAATATTGTTATTGAGTGAGCAATATAATTATAGTGAGATAATTATTTGTATTTAGATGTATATTTGTAAGTTGTGAGTTATTGTTTGATTGCGAAGATAGTGAGTTGTAAGCTTGTGAGATTGCATTTTATATAAATGCATATTGATGAGTTGTATTGTGAGCAGCATTGGTAAGTAAATTATGAGTATTGTTATCATGAGTTGACGTGAGAAATTGTGAGAACAATAGTGAGTGTGAAACTTGCGAGGTTTGTGAGAATTGTGAGTTAATGTGGGTTTGAACGAGTATTGGAGATCGGTGTGTTAATTATATTGGTGCGAGACCATAAGGCGAGAGTCGTGGGTGAAAATGGTGGTGATTTAGCCTAGAAATTTTGCAGTTTGAGTAAGCCTTTGCAGAATAGGTGAGTCGTTTGAATAGTCTGTGTATGCCGTTCAAACGGCAGAGCCATTCGAATGGCAGTCATAGTAGGGCCCAGTTTCGACTTTTTAGACTTAAAGTCACGTGAGTAAGGTTCATTTCCCATTTCCAGTGGCCAGATTGTGTGTGTGAGAGAGAGATAAGTGGTGAAATACTTAGGCCTTGGTGGATCATCTAACTCCCGGGCTCGGAGCCAAGATTTTCTTACATATTCGAACTCCTCAACACCTAGGCTCAGTATTGACGTAAGTTTTTCTCCATATCTCGCTTGTTTCTCCATACCTAGGTTTTCGTGCTAGATTCGAATATTGAAATAAAGTTGATAATCATACTTCTCATGATTTATAGACCATTTTTTACTATAAACTCGTGTTGACTCATTATCGTTTGATAGATCAAATATCAAAACCAAGTGGAGGTGATTTGGGGATTTTTAACGAGAGCTTGTGAGGAACTTGTTAGCGTGCCGTGAGGTACGAATAGTTGAAAAAATATGAATATATGTGTGAATTTGTGCGAGTCCCTAATTGTGTGATTAAGATTAATTTAATTATTTTTTTGTGGGCAATAATTATATTAATTTCTATAAGTTAGAATTAGTATAAATAAAATGAAAGTATGATAAGGTGAGAATTATGTTTTTTATGTGGGAGTTATATGAAATTATATAGAGACGTATTTAAATTCATGATAGTAAGATGTGATGTGTTTTATGTGGAAATTATGTGAAATTATATAGGGAGGTATTTAATTTCATGGTTGTGAGATATGATATGCTTATGTGAGATTACATGAAATATACATGTAGACGTATGTATTTCATGGTTGTGAGATATGATATATTTATGTGAGATTATATGAAATATACATGGAAATGTATTTATTTAATAGCTGCAAGACATAATATGATTATGTAGGATTTAATCTAGAATTATATTCGAGATTTATTATTTAATATTTGTGAGCATTTAGCATAATATGAATATGTTTATGTGAAATATGAGTTTTGAAAATAAAATTTTTAAAAAGTGAGATTTGTAAGAAAAGTGAGTTTTTGTAAGAAAATGAAATGAAATATTGAAATGAATATTTTTGCATGAGTTGCATTACATGGTGGATTTTGAGTTATTTTATATTTTGTTTTGGGGGGTTGTGTCGATTTTTCATATAATAGGAAAAAATAAAAAAAGAGTTTGATGTCCTACCGTTAAAGTTGAAAATTTTGATTAAGGATAAATTATAATCTGCCTACAGTAGGTATTGTGGGTGACAAATTATACCATGGGTTCTACGAGGTACATCTATGATTTTTATACAAACAGTGAGAGATATTTGTCCCAAATTTCATAGTGAGTGGTGGGTTTGTGAGTCCTTGTGGGTGCGTATGTGAGTACATATATGAATTCATCTGGGTTTGCATTGCATTGATATTGCATTGTATTTTATTATATTCTTGTAGCATAGATATTGCACTTGCAGGCATTGGCCAGTATCCTACGTATCATCTTATTTTGGAGACTAACTCGTACACATCATTTTCTATTTTTGTAGACACTTATACTACAGGTGTTGAGGTCAGTGAGCTGCACCATTAAGGGTGGTTGATCATTATATATATTTCCTTTTTGGACGATGTATTTTTGGATTATATATTTTGATGTAGTAACCTGATCTTGTATTGTATTATTTCAAAAGCTTACGGGATGTATTTTATTTTATACATTAGTGGGATATTCAGACGAAATATCTATTTTGTGCCCGAGAGGCATGTGTATTACATTACGTTGTTACTTCATTAGTGAGATATCATGTTAGGAGTAAGAACGCATATGTTTTCCTATTATAATAGATGAGATAACATGTATTACATACCTGTTATGATAGTATTGTGTATATATATTTGTCATTCTTTCAATAAATTGGAAATTATTTTGACTCGCGCCTACTTTGTTAGTATTTCTACTATCTTTTTGCATGAAAATGCCAAACAGAACCAGGAACTAGGAATTAAGAAGTTTGAGATAGGATAGGTCGAAGCTCACTTAATGATATATCATTGATTTCAAACCATTTTGTACTTTATTTAGACTTTTGTAAACCATTGGCTAGAATATTTTAAATTCCAATATTATTTATTGTACAACCATAAAACATGCTAATAAGATCAAGTTAAGACTTTATGTTGTATTTGGAGATTTATACCATGTATTCAGCAGTTTGCATGGTTATATTATTCTGGATATTTGGTAGTGATGTACTCTGGGTTGCTATAGAACCTCGGGGTATTATATCACATGGACCTCTTCACTCGTCTTTTCTCGTCTACCGATAGGTCTACAAGTCCTAAGCCTTGTAGTTTAATCTATCATTGGTAGGTCATGGTATTTAAATCACGTCCCTAATATTATGTCTTGTTATTAATACTACATCGTATCATTCTCTTATTTCGTCCCTTCTTATCCGTCAACACGTCTACAGACTCTGAAGCACTTAACAACTTTACATTGATTCAACTACCTTACTCACTTTTCTCAATGGACCTTATTATATTACAACAACATTGCCTTAAATTCGTTATGATCCAGATATAGGGCATATGCATTCCTACTCTACATGTCTCAATATGATTCATCATGCATGTATGAAGAAAACCGTAAAAGGATAAGGTTTAGCCAAAATCTTAAAGGCCGTTAAATTTGCCCGGAAAATATCTTAATCGTACCTCTACCACTTCAAGAGGGTCGTCGAAGTAGGTCACATTGCTTACATCTGGGGGCAGTCTCATCATCATTGTCACCGCACCTTTACATCTTAGTGTTTATATGGCTCAAAACTGGAAACACATACACATTCTACTTAATTACCAAGCTTTCTGACAAAATCAATCGACTGATGAGACAAATCAGTTAACTGGTCTGCCCTGTGTCAGCCTAAAACGTAACTCATAAGGGTCATGGCAAGAGCCTTACCTCCAAGGTGATGTCTCTATTAACTACGTCATCGTGCTAGCTTCTAAGATTGGTTTGACCCAATTAGCACATTGAGTGGCTGAGGCTTGGCTTTGGTTCTATCTTTTTCTCTCTTCCTCACTCTCTCTTACTCATACTTCACTCTCTCACACACAGGTATACTCACACGCACACATGCTGAAATGGTTGGGTAGGTCAATATTTATAGTATTTTTGGGATAAAGCTCACGGCCAGGGAGCTGTCACTTGTCATTTTCTTATTTTAGCCTTAAATCAGTCGACTGATTTCCCCAGCTTGTCATATAAGCAACAAGTGTTGAAATTCCAGGATTTCGCCACACGTTAAGACACGTGTCACACTTAGAATATCTCACTGACCAAATCAGCCAACATATATTCTATATCAATCAACTGGTTGTGGATTTTTAGGCTATTATAATTGTTTTCTGTATGAACTCCCTTACGTACATAAGCGTTTAATTTGAAACAAATTTACAGTGAAAAATTGCAATTTTGTTGTATTACTGTGACGTAGTATTGCATTTAGATCGCGTTTGGAGTTATGTGGGATCCGGGGCGTAACAAGTGCCATCTATTTACAGAAGTCAAGTGATTATTCGGAAAGGTCACAATTATCATTCAAAGTGTGCAACTGTAAGAGTAACAAATGTTGGGGTTACACTGCAATTAATTGAAAGACACAAGAGTTGGGTTTTGATGGAAAAACATTTGGAGGGAAAACTAATTTGGTGCAAACTAACTTTTCATTTTGGAGCAAAAATTGAAAAACCAAAAATAGAATTTCCTTTCAACCATGAACCTAGGCGATCACTCACCAATACCAGCCCGCAGGCCTACCGCCACTTGTCGCTGGAGCTTGAGCTGGCCACCGGTCGACCAGCCTAGCCGGTTTAATAGAACCACTTCTAACCAGTTCTCGGTTCGTGTTCACAATGCACCACAACCCGCTATACTTACACCCACACCAGACACACTCATGATTCATAATCTCGCACTCGCAGTGCACACACGGTGCGAGTGTGGATGAACCCATTTCTCCGTATATGTACATGTGTCACACTAGATTATACCTCTTAAAAACATAAACTTACTGATAAACAAGTTCAAGTTTCATTCCCAATTGATGTGGGATAATTCTCACTTCCTCTATCGAACCAACCACTTTGAGGGGAATTTACACTTACACCGTTCATGGGTTTAGAAATATAAATATGCTTTCTAGAAGCCTACATGTTCGGCTTCGATTTCCACCCGAGAATTCCAATAAATATTAAGTGGAGCCCATCTAAATTTTGGCTCAAAAATGGTTCCTTTTATGAGTTGAAAACCCATAAAACACATGGATTTTACATGGTTTAAAACCATGAACCCAACAGAAATAAGCACAAAAGGTTCACTCGATCAGAATTATGTACCGTTCAAAAATGAGTCAAAGATCATTTGGAAGGTGAGGTTGCACTTCTCTGATTCTTCTATTCTAGTCATCACCTCACAGTTCGAATGGCATATACTGAGGCACATCCCCAGTGTTTTCAATGAAATTTTGGTACAACTATCAGTAGTGGTCGACGATAAGGCAAATCATTCATCGGTAGGTATCAGAATGGCTCGTGATGGAGAAAGAAGAGAATCTTCATAGACCTGTCACTTCAATAGGTCATTAATCTTATCAAATAGAAGAACTTGAGGCTTGGTGTAAAGGTCTAAGTCAGTGGGGATGGTATATGATTCAGGTGAGTTTTGATCACTCGGAGAGGACAATACGGAATGATCCTCTGGCTCAAGTCTCTTAACCGTCCCAAATAATTCAGCTGACACTCTCACCATTTTCTTCTCTTGATCCGCAAGGTGGCCTATCATTTTAGCAAATTGATCATCATGAACTTGACTCTCTATTAGAGACAAGTCTGTATAGCTATAGAAGATGGCTCGTTGTTGTTGGAAATAGGAATTGTGGCTTGAAGTTAGTGTGGAAAATCATTATGTTCGAAACCAATTGAGACGAGTACGACTCGTTTTCCCATGAAACATGCTGTTGAGCTTCCTACTCATAGGTGTACGCATTATATAAGGATGATTAGTCATCGAGTTTAGGAATAGACAACGATATTACTCATCTCAGTCATCTCATTAGGTATTTCGAGACAATCTATGCATTGACGACATTTACATGTAGGCTATTGAAATTACCCGGAAGAGTACTATCAGTGCTAGACCCGTAAAACTTCATTTTTTTTTAAATGCTTTTTTCGAAACTAAAAAAAGGAAAGGAAAACAAAAGAAAAATTATTAAGTCTCATAAAATTGTCAAATAGAAAACATCCAATGGATCTTCTTAGAGAAGTGCACGCCCACAGCGCGCAAAAATTCTAACGGATCAAATTATGCTGCAATATTAGTTATAGTTTTAACGGCAAATAATAGATTATCGAACTTGAGAACTCTTATGTATGAGAAGAAAATTTTCTCTGCATTTCTAGCAAATATGAGTCCCAAGGAAGACAAAGTCAAAGAACGAAAACTAAACCTAAAATCAGCTGGAGTGAAGTGTGTACTATGTCTGAACTGTAATAAAAGTAATAATAATAGACGATTTGTTCCTAGTGTGACTCGGACACGTGAATTTAATTTATCATCCCTTACTTAGTTTGGATTCTGAATTTACTAATTAAGTTTTTTGTTAAAAATAATTACTAAGTTCATAAATCGACTAAAAAATTTTGGAAGTGTTATTGTAACATGCTTATACTTACACCTGTGGAGTTTGAAAGACTTGCACACGTGGAATATCCCAATCATTTGTTGAAAACCTAATTTACTATAGACAAACATATTTAAAAACATTGTCTAACCTAGTAAATCACTACCTCAAAGTTGTAATAGCCCTTATTAGTATGTAAGGCCAAGAGCTGACTTATGTCGTCATTATCACCCTAAAGACATGCCTAAAAAGTCTAGCTACTCACAATTACAAAAGGAAAAGCATAAACAATATATTAAGCATTTAAGACATAACCTTCATATAGGGGATGGCAAAAATAAGGAAAAGAGGAAGTAATACACTAAGAAACTCAGAATATGCAAGAAAGGTTCAAACTTCAAATTAAATATTGCAATTCTAGACTAAACAGACACAAATGATCATGAAATTATTAAATCTTGCAAACTAAAAAAACATGTAAATTTAAAGACTTAATTTAGAGATCAAACAAAAGTGTTAGAATAGAAATACTCACAAATTAAAGAGGATGAAATAGCAAAAGGAGAACCTTGGCCTTGGCTTTTGAAATAAATCTTGAAAATAGAAAATATTCTACTTCTGCTCCTAAATTAGAAACTAAAATTCAGAGAATAGAATTATAATGAGAGAAACTGTGTATCACAAAGGAGGCATAAGTGCCTTTATAGACAACCCACATTAGTGGCAATTATATGAGCATAAAATCTGGCTAAAAAGTGATAAAAATACCCTAAATGGGCTTAGCACGCAGCCCTAAGCAAAGCACAATTGCAACCCGTTGTGTACCACTGACACCGTTCAAATGGTAAAACCTATGATGCACCACTTCACGAAAAGTGTTATATCTCGAGTTAGGAACATCAAAATTAAGTACAGTGAGAAGTATTTGACTCGAGTTTCAAATATCTATTTAGCAATGTTTAACCTACAAAATTTGAGTCTAAATAATCAAGAACAAATAATTTTATTGATTTGAATTTAGTTTGAGTACAATTTTCTGATAATTTCTAAATATAAGAAATTTAATTCTTTGATTCTTCTCATTTCATGTTTGATCTGTGGCTCCGATAGCTTATTGCAGATCAAACTGAATTTTGATGGAGAACGTTTGATTCAAGGGTTTTGCGCTTGATCTTAAATCTAATTGATGTTCTTCGTGTTCTTCGCGTTGTTGAATGATGAACTTTGATCTTGATACGCTTGATCTGCAGCTTCGATAGCTTGTTGCGAATCAAATTGAATTTTGTTGAAGAATACCCGATTCAAAAGGCTTCGTGTTTAATCTCGAATCTGATTGATATT
>MKEJ01078493.1:0-13660 GCA_001753735.1 Embelia ribes
ATATCTATAATATGTTTAATTGCGAAGTTTATATTACATTTCATTGCATAATATAGTGGGGCAAGATTTATATACATATCATGAAAGCGGAGTTCATTGCACTTCATTGCATATCATAGCGTGGCATGTGTTCATACATATTATAAAAGCGGAGTTTTTGAACCAAATGTGTGGAGTTAAGAGGGACAATAAAAGTATCAATTTTATAAAATGCGATGAAGCAAAGGGGTCATTCAGCCCCACCGTGAAAGGCAAGAAACCAGTACTGAGATTTTACCATTGATCGCATCACACCATGAGTGGCGGGTTATAGTAAAGGGTATACAAGGTAGCCCTTTTTAAAATGTGAATAGATGCTAGTCCCACTTCTCCTTTGAGTCGTGGTGGGGGTGTTGGTGAGGTGTAGTCGTGATGGTATGTGTGTATTGGCATTGCATTGCATCGCATTCATACATATCTTATGCATCATGTTTACATATTGGAGGTACAACATAGCATCACCTTTATCTTATTATTTATAGGCTAACTTGTGCATTTCTTTTCGTATATTCTTGTTATATTTGTGATGTAGGTACGTAGGCGAGCAAGGACCATACTTGAGGTGCTCAAACGTATATTCATGTATATATTTTTTAAGATACACTTGTAGTTTTATTTGCAATATAGCCTTCTTATGTCATGTTCTATCTTATTTGGGCTTAGTGGGGTTGTATAAGTTGTATTTTCGTATTACATGTTGTAGCCTTAAGTGGCCTTTTGATGTATCACACTTCTCGGTATAGAACATGATGTAATATGTATTATTTTGAGACAAGCATGTAGCTAGCTTTTATATAAATAAACAGGGTGTTTACTTTTAGCGTTGTTGATTTTATAACTGCAAGCAAGCTATATATATATTTATTATACCTTATTGAATGCAGGCTATATATATAAACTTTGATGTGTACTTTGATATGATTGCTCTAGTTGAGATGTGGCAAATTTTGGTGACGTATAGTTTTGTTTTTCTTTTCTTTTCCTTTTCTCTTTAAAATTATATATTTTTTTTCTTTTTTTAATAAGGGCGAGGGTGGTTGTTGGGATCGATCACAAGAGAGAGATGTAGGAGGGAGCTAGGGCTGATTATTTAATAATGTTTGATGTATATAAAATAATATTATTTTAATATATTAAGGATTTAGACAGATAAGCTGGTGGGAATATTATCTAAATTAAGCTCTATTGTCATTTAGATGTCTGATTCAATAGATTTAGAGAGCATCACAATTGGGGGACTGTTGGGAATGCACTAAGCTTATCAACTTTACATACAAAAAATATTCAAAATAGTATATATAATATGTTAAAGATATTGAAGATTGTGATTTAATTAGTATTATTTTTAATTTAATTTGGTTTGATTTCATCAGATGTGATATTTAAATTTAAGAATTTTTTTTTTTTTTTCTATTTCTCATTGTATTATATAATAGGGCTCTATGTATATACAATCAATGATGAATGAGAATTAATTTTTTTTTCTTATGTATATTTTGTCATGGTATTGGAGCCTATCTTCTGGCACGAGAAACTAAAATCACAGCTTAGTGGCATTTGATTGCACAAATTGTCACTTGGAATGGTTGCAACTGGTGACTCACCGTATCTATTTTTCTCTTTAATTTACACAAAATAAAAATATAATAAGAGACTAAATACACCCTATATTATAGATATGTTAATTTTAAGTTGTGTTATTATCGGCTTCTAAATTTCGTTCCTACTTGCTTCTTTACCAAACTAACCCTCTACTCCTAAATTCAAATGGCAAGTCATTAGAGTTACCTAGGCTTGTAAGAATTAAGTGGGTCTATTCCATCTTCAAATGCAATGCATTGTCATGCCTTATATTGCAATATGTGGCATAAATACAATTTTGTACATAATTCATAATATATATAATACACCCATCAAATCTTAAATATATGATTGTATGTATTTTCATGTTGTGATCTATAAACTTTTTCCCCACTATAACAATAATTAGTACATAGATGAATAAACAACTGTCTCTGAAAATATAATATATTCTTTTGTGTCTTTGCATAATGAAAAAGACAAAAAAAAAAAATATAGTCTAAAATTTATAAACTACAACCAAACAAATTTATAATATTTTATTTTCAAAGTGATAGAATTATCTAAGCGGTGTGAAAAAAGACCCCTTTTTGTTATGTATTTATTTCCTTCATCTAGATGAAGATTTGTTATTCAATCCTTTCTATTGAAATTGACATCATGGGTTAGGTAAGATTATTACTTGTCAACTCGAATATTAAGCAAAATGGGTCTAAGAAAAGTTCATATATCATTAACCATGCATGTTTAGTTTATTCAAATTTACATGTTTAACTTATTCCCTCTTTTAAAACTAGTGATGTACTTACTATAAATTAAGAGATCTAATTTTTTTTGACACTACAAGCATGTGGTTCTCATATGAAAATAAATAATTATAGCTTGGGTTGATTATTAACAATAATAAATTTGTTTTATCATTTTTCAGATTTATTATTTCAGAATTATGTGAATTTAAGTAATAAAATATTTTGTAAAAAATTGTAGATATTACCAAGTTTTACTAACTAGGATTTGTCGCAAGGGGTCGACTTCAAGGCTTAAATAATGTACATTGAAAATTTTTGACAAAAATAGTACAGTTTAAAACTTGAAATTTATATTTTTCCTAGACACTAAAACATATTAACATTTGTCAAATTCCGAACCTAGTGAAATTTATGGTTTGGAAGTGTATCAAAACCTAAAACTTTGTTTATATGGCTCCTCAACATCACGTGGGAGAAATTAAAATTTGTCCAACTTTCACCGAAAAATATAATGGAAAAAAAAGAAAAAAAATAAGCGTAACGAAAGTTGGCTTTTCCAATTGCGTCTTTCGTAGCTCCGATCATTAATTAATTTAGCTATTTATCATGGTCAAAGGCACATCAAGGGTTAGAAGAACAAGTTGAATAAATTAATAAGTGATTAATTAAGCCATCTATCATATGGTCAAGGCACATGAAAGGCTAAAACAAGTTGAAAAAATTATTATAAAGTGATTAATCTTACAAATGACGGAGTGAATAATTATTGTGGCTTCTAGAATCAATTAAGTTAGAATATTCAAAATCTATACTGAGAGGCATTTATTTACCTAAAATTATTTTGAATAAATATATTTTTTATTAAAAAATAATTTAATTATTATGGCCAATCGTTGCAAAACACTTTTGCATACTGTGGGATTTCGGTGCATGTCTGTCTTAAAATAATTGGCGCAAGTCTGAAACAAAATAATATATTGTATTGAATCACTGAAATTTGAAATTCTGCAAAAAAAATAAAAAATTAAAAAATAATAAATAAATAATAGGCTTTTTAACTAATTATAATTATAACTTACCAATTATATCTGTTAATAAATGAGGCAATGCCACCTTATTCTTTGTTTAACTTTCGCGCAAATATTTTTTAAATTTTACGTAGTATAATTAACACATTTCAATTTTGTGAAACTGTATTTGTCATAACATTGTTCGTGTACAATACGTAAAATTTATATATTCGACAAGATTAGAGTCCTCACAAAATGCTTTAATTTATTTTATTAGAGGTGGGATCTAAGATGGATTTAATTGATTAAGTACAGTTGTTCAATTATTAGTAAGCATGTATTAACATTGTTGTCTTACATTGTCTATAATGACAGTTTTGAGCTTAAGTTTCCACGAATGAGCAAATGACAACATAAACAATTTAATCATTTAAAAAAAAATGCTAATCATCTTTTCTATTTAACTTACATGTGCTTGATCGTATTATGTATGTGTAAATGCTTAAATATTCTCATCTTAACTTTATAAACATAATTATTATTATTTCACAAACATAAACGTGGATGATAGGATTTTTAAAAATTGTGTTTTAATTATTGTTAAGTATAACTATGATTTTGTGATAAATCTGTTGTTTCACAAGTTTTATAGGTTATATTTTAGGTCAAAATATGACAACCCACATGACGGTCTATGGTTGTGAATTTATTTATTATTTGTATTCTATAAGGTGATCCTAACCCCCTTTTCTTTTTTTGTCTTTTCCTTATGCAAAGACTTAAAAGAATATAATATATTTTCAGAGACAGCTGTTTATTTATCGTTGGAATCCAAATCATTTTCAGAGTATGATATATAACTGGTTTTTGTTTCTTTTTAATTTATGACCGGTCAATACTATGCAACTTGCTTCAAACACTTGGCAAGACAAGGCTGTTAAATGGTTTAATTGGACAGTACAAGCAACTTACTATATAAATTGAATCATAAAATATACATAATTCTTTTTGCTTGGCGGCATCAATATGAATATATGATTTTGGAATTTTTTTTTTTTATTTTCATATCGCGTGCACTAATCGATCCATATATATATATATATTATAAATTATAAAGAGTTACAAATATGTACATGCACGATGCACCAACTTGGTTGCGCTTAATTTCAATAACACCTTTATTTGTCCCATTGTTGCGCATAATTCTTTCTATATAAATATTAGATAAAAAATAATGATATTCCTTTTCTAGGTCAATTCGTGTATATGGTACTTGGTGTTTCTGTGTTATAAACAAACAGCAATAGTATTAAATAAATATAAATGATGGATTCAAGATTTCCGGCTAAGAGAGACTAATACACTTTCTTCTGTATAGGAATTTTTTTTTCTTCTCTTTTTGCTGGGAGCCGTATAGTGAAACTCTACAAATAAAAAAAAATCAACTTTGCACGTGAAATCTAAGGAAATTTGGGAGTTTATTAAGACAATGGCCCACCAACTTTCTGCCTATGGCTAATGGTGATTAAGAAGAAGCTAAAGGTAGAAGCACCATAATCTCTATTTTAATAAAATTGGTATACTTTCCCTGACAAAGATCATTTGCATTAATTTGTTAATATAAACTATGGCAATCCAATGCTTAAATTAAGTATTAAACAAAACTAAAAATGCGGGGACTTAGAAACTTCACCTCGAGGCTGCTAAGGAGGATTATAAATCAATGACAATGATATATACATTTTTCGGCAGATATGATGAGCTAGATTGACATCTCGTCTCGGCAAGAATAAGATTTGACCACTGAATAAATACTATTAGAGGCTAGGGATAGAAATTTCATGTCTTTTGTGACCTTTCGGAGACCGGAGATCACAGTCATTATTATAGGAAAATCGTATCGATTTGACTAAAAATCTTAAACATATTAATTTGGCTAGTCATTGATTTGATCAAACGTTTGGCCAGATACTCACGTCTTAATTCGTTTACGTTGATGTCGCACAATTTGAGACATTCCATCAAATTCAAATAAAAGATTTTGTTTATAACTTCTGATAGCCAATATTGACACATATGATTCACAAAAAAATGCTTGTAAAAACAAAATCCATATATACACGAATGCACAAACACATATGACCTTCTTGTGATCTAGGGTTTGCTAAGTATAGTTACGTTTTTTGTTTATTACGAGTGAAGAATACATTTTTTTCCCTTTGATTAAACATGAAGGAATTATTCATTGCAAAGGCATAGAGTAAAGAAAGAACATTGGCTATCCATTTGAGTGAGGAGACTACACTCTATACTTGTAATAGTCCTAGCTCACTCTCTTTTGCACATTTCAAGGGTCTAAATTAAGTTAATTAATTGAGTAAGAATCAAAGAAACTTTTTGATTAGACATAAAGAACCCAAATATAATTGAGAGTAAAGAAATAATAATATTGGCCATTCATTAGAGTGAGGAGACCACATCACACCATGTGGAATTATATATAAATCTCAACTTTCTTTTGCACATTCTAAGGGTCAAAATTAAGTTATTCAATTGGGTAAGAGCCAAACAAACCGTTGGGGGACTTTTCATGAGCCAACCACCAATCACTATACATACAAGCATAAAAACCCATGTGCCCACGTGTAATAGTTACAATTACCATCATTATTTCACCTAATTTTTATCTCTCTCTATTTGTCTCTATGTTTGTTTTGTTTTGTTTTTTAGTTGCCAATTTTAAAAGAAAACCTAACCTTAACAAGAGTTTGGTTGAGGATATGAAAGTAGGGAAATAACCAAATCTCGTGCATTAGGTAAAAAATAAATAAAATTTATCGATGTGTTTGTTTCTAAATTTTGGCGATTAGTTTTCTTGCATAGAAAATTCTTTGTACTTTTTGGTTAAGCAAGAGGTTAACAACTTACCCAGCAACCCTAACCATGACATTTAAAAAAAAAGTACTTTTTGAACCTCTAATAATGGACTAAAATAATAGTGGATCTAAAAATTTCAATTTAGGATTTTCCTTTTTTTTTTCACGGGAGTTTCATAAAAGGGCATTAATCCAAAAATTTCAAACTTTAATGTAAATATTATATTAATGATCAAATTGAATATTCACATTAGTTGTTACATCACTTTAGAAGATGATTGATAGCTTATTGCATCTTGGGATTTTAAATCTTTAATAATGGACTTGCCAACCTGCATTTTGTAGGTGAAATGGGGGTAGAATATTCTTACAAAGACCATAAAAATTATTTTAAATCTCACCCAGTAATGCATGGGACCGAATAATATAACTAGGGCTGCTGCAGAGCTAACGATAAGTAGTTCTTGTTGCGCATTCCTCGGCCATTGATATGCATTCAAAGGCTGTAATTTAATACTAAAAATTAATTATTAATTTTTTAATAATTTATATATTAAACTGCAACCATTAGCTATGCATCCAATTGCTAAAAAATATACAACAGAAACTGCTTCTTACAACATCATTCACTACCCCCACATAACCATACCAACTGTCATTATTTAAATAAAATATTATGCAATTTCCATTTTGTGTGTGGGTCCCATGCAATTATTGTTGAACCCAAAAGTTTGAAGCATGCAAAGCTACTAAAAAGTGAAGGCTACCCACAAAAAATTTCAAAATTTCACCTACCCTAGAATTTTTTTTTTTTTTTAAAAATACCCAACAATTCAAATAATTATAAATAAATAAATTAAGCTTGCCAAAAAGCTAAAGAACTCTAGGAGATAAACTATATTCATTTGACTGAAAAATTACCTCCTTGTATGTTTTGTTTATGTAAGCTTGTAAATATATAATCTCATAAAATTTAGGGGAAGAGATAGCTGAGAAATTTGTTTGCAAATATGTAATTAAGGGTTTAATTTTTTAATTATTATATGATTCTTTGATATAGACTTTTGCCTACTTTTTTTTAACACGAGAAATGCCACTCTACCAACTCACCAACTTTCATGGTGACTTTTGTAATAAAAATGGTACATCTACCATTCAGAATCATAATTCTTTGGTTGTACACAAAGTTCATTCATTTCCCTATCCAGCATTGCTTCTTAAAAGGTTCCATTTTCACAGCACATTATGGTTTTATTTATTACAGAATTTAAGAAGAAAAAAAAAAAACAGGCTTTTTTCGATTTATATATATATATATATAAAAGAATAGGTACGTCCAGCGTAAGAGTTTTTTTTAGGTTAAAGCAACAAAAAAAACTCTGTTTTAAAAACTTAACACTCAAATTCACCCTCATTTTTAAGTAAAAAATAAAAATAAAAATGGAAAACTTGATTTTAAAAGATGCATTTAAACAAGCTCTATATGTTACAGTTTTTGTTCTAAATTACATACTTGAAATGATTTTTTCTTTTAGAAACCAAGACATTGACCAGAATTTATCAGTGGTTGGGGCATAAATAAGGCAAGGGTATGTGGGCAAATAATAGAAAGAACAAGATAGCATTTCTCTCTCTCTCTCTTTCTATATATATATATATAAATTAGAAGAAAACAAAGAAAAAGAAGAAGAATATGTGCTTTATTTTCTCCTTGCTTCCAGACAGGTTTATTTTTTTTTGAACAACTTTAATGGTATAAGAAATTTTGGAAATGTTCGAACATAGTCTATCTAGTGGACTATAAAAGCCTAAAAGGTGCATTGTGATATAATCAATAGGTCATTTGACACTCGAGTGTAATCACTTGAAAATAGTAGTCTTAACGTCGTAAAAATTATTATAAGAAATTAAAACATTATTATTAAGGGCCAAATTCATATATCAAAGTTCTGTCATTGAAAATATAGAATATTTATTTTTTAAAATTATAAAGGGTGCTGAAGCTACAACAAAATTTCGACTACAACAAAATTTCGACTCTATCAGTGATTAGACATGAAGCAATCCAGCTTTGTTTGGTAACAATTTTTAATAAATAAATAAATAAGCTTATGTCTAACTAAAAACAATTTGGATACACTAAGCTAAAAAACTTTCAACTTATTCAAACAAAAATAATAATTAAGTTCAACCAAATGTTATCCAGTTTGTAAGAAAAAAAAAATTAGAGCTTAACATCCGCAACCAAATGAAACCTAAGTTTAGCTATAGTTCTTATTGCAAGAGTTTTCACTCGTAGAATAATGGAAGTAAGCGATAACGATATTCAGAAGATAGCCGTAAGCCTAGACATTTGGCTTTTTCAGCTGCACATTTTATGCCGAAAACATATAGCTTTATTTTAATTTCTAAATTGGCTTAATTTACTATAAAATTTATAGGTAAAAAGAAAAAAATTGAAAAAGCTAAGTAATTATTGTATATCAGCCTTTAAATAGAAAAACAAAAAAACACTAAATTGAGAAACTTGACCCAAACAAGCGACAACATTTACTTACAGCAATGGCCCAAAAAGCTTAGGTGGTAATAAGGAGGGCAGCCTTATGGTCTTTTTAAAATCTTTTCGTTGTGTTTTGTAAAAAATTAGATTTCTTAATAAATGAAAAGATGAAGGAAAATTGATTGTAAACACTTATAAGAGGGAGGGGAGGGCTTTTCGGTTCTACTATGTTAACGACATCATGGTTACGCCACATCATCACGATACGTGATGAAATTGCATCCAGAAGCGACACCATCCATTCCGGTAATATAGCATAAGTACATAAACATAGACTTCCGACATTCAACAAATTTCTAAACACGAAAAAAGTGCAAACACGATGGGACGGGCAAATACAATTAACGATGGCAAACATGTTCTCAGGAGGAAAAAATGACAGTTGAGAACGAAAAAGTAGATTAGAAATCATCTTTAACTTAATGATATGTTGAAAATTAGATTAACTATATTTCATAATGAACATTCAGTACCGAAGCAAATGGAGAAAATATTTTGATACCATCACTAAAACGAGATCTAAAATCAAGCAAATGGGGAAAGTATTCGGATGCCTCGAGCAGAGCTTGCTGGGCGAATCAATACTGCTTCTGTAAAGCCTGAAAATATCTATCCTTTTCTCAAAAACTAAAAGAACAAATAAATACATCTATAGGAACAAAAAATTACAAAATCCAGCAACTGAACTATGAGATGTCCTATCTGTAAGGGGTTAGGTTAGAGCTCCTTGCGGAGAAATAATGTCTGTCCTATGCTCTGGTCTATCCTAATTCATGAACTTTCTGCAGTTTGAAGCTTTACACAAGCACGGGACTTTGAAATCATCGCACTCATCTGGATCAAATAAGTAATCGTACCTGTACCAAGAGGCCAAATTATGAGATGAATGTATGTAATAACAAATGAGAGAGAGAGAGAGAGAGAGAGAACGAGAGAGGAGAGAGAGAGATACGTTAGCTCGTCGCCACAAGACACGTTAGTCTTGGCTATAAGAACGATCCTACTTTCGTCATGACCCACACTCATGATTCTTGCGTAGCAATTGGGCATACACTGCAACAAATAAGAGAGATGAATAAAAGGCATGAGATTAAAATGGTCCAGTTCCAGTGCTGTATCACAGAAATGTCGGAACACAAGAACTGTATTATCTATTCCATCATCTTAAGCAAGTTAATTTGGGAGTCTATGCTTTGGTTTTATATGATGATGAATAAAGATGTTTATCTAACATGTGACCCGATTCTCAGAAAAGTAACTTACAGAATGGTTGATTAAGCGTGCTATATTTCCCTTATCTGTAGCGTCTACCACAACTTCTTCGCTGATCTTAAATAGCTGCAAACAATTACACCAGACTCACATTTCAGTTATAGTTGTGCTATATAACATACATTTCATTAAGGAAAAAGAAGGAAGAAGAACGAAGATGATCTATTTCACTTACATAACAATCCTTTCCTTCAATCCGATATCTTGCTTCCCTTAGATCTGCAACACTCCGTCTAACCTGTTCACCGCGATATTCAAGAACCTGGAATATTCATCTTCGGAAATTAGCAATTCAAGACAAAACCCAATATACAAGTTTTTTGAAAAAAGAGCAATTTATAACATGTGCCCAACTCCACATTGCAAGGAACCTATATTTCATATACTCCTGCTGTTTATTTTTCTAAGCTTCCTTTTCCCAGGACAGCGACACTTATCTGTATCTATGCATTATGCAACGCCTATAGAAGCTTGCAGATTCAAAGGCTATTTATTAAGTAAACTAAATGATAGCATTGGCTGATAACTTTTCAACCTTAAACCGAAAGGATGCGTAAGAACGGGAAAACATGCACAAGCAAAAAAAATTAAAAAAAAAAATACCATTTCTCCTTCTTGGATGTTTCTACGTGCAAAGAGGCCCCATCTATGAATTCCAGATCTCCCAAAGCATACCCGGTCAATCTCAGTTCTCTGCACTCAATTGACCAGAAAAATAGTCAAATTAGAAAATAATCAAAATTAACTATTTTAAAAAAATTTCACACCAGCGGCTTATTGAGCAAAGCTTAATTTTTATACCCGGGAGTGTGTAAGATGATAATGGTGACAATTTACCTGTAATTGGCGAAGACGTTCTTTGAAAGTAGAAAAGGCCTCAGGCTCCTCAATTCCCTGTTTAAAGGAAAGCACGCATATTAGGTCATCAGCTTATTAGTTTCTGAGTTGCATGGATCTAAATGGTGCAAAAATGCAGAGAGTGGGATCACGTAGAGATGCTCCATTGTAATAATCATAGAGACTCTTCATAGCATATTTACAGCGCTAGATAAGGAAGGCAGAATAAAATCTACAACAGTATTTCCAAAATTAAGTACTTCAATAATTGACTGGGTAACAAGCGGCTATAAATGTGCCATACAAGAGTCTTCATTAATATTACCATGAGAGCATCCCCTATAAAATAACCTCTCAATTATAAAGAATACTCACTTTGTAGACATTCATTCTTCGTATTGAGCCCATAGAGTGATAAAAAGGTCCTCCTAGTCGATGGGGAACAGCTTCTTGTTCCGTCCTCTATGACCGATAAAGAATAAGAATGGGGAGCAATCACAAAGATGAAAACAAAACAAAACAAAATATATGCAAATAAAAAAGAACATCAGTCCACAGCACAACTTAAATACATATTCGGAAAAAGGATAGGTTTTATCTCTAGGCGTGGTTGAGGGAAAAAAAGAATATCAGTCAATTCCAAAGAACTTGGCCAAGATCCTAAATTCCTAGAAAAGCAAAATTGCATCAAAAGAACTACATTGAACCTTATACTTTCCTACCTCTTTTTCCTGAGACCAAAGAAGGGGATGAAAGTGGGAAAAAAAAATACTTTCAAAATACCTTCTTGTTTAATCTTTTGATGATCCGGCACCTTGCAGCAGAAAATGGCTCCAACTCATCAGCTTCTTCTGCAGGAGCTTCTTGAAGTTTTAACCTGTTGGATGAAATTAGCCTTGAGCCTGTTTGCTTCTTGTCTTGGAGTAAGTTTCTGGTGGAAAACGTCCCAAGAGGACTATGTATAATGAGAACATTATCTGGATTTGGAGCCCTGTTTTTTGGGAAAAAGATATCAGTAAATTAATGAACAAAATAACACATAACAAAGAATTCTTATGTTCGTGGCTCTGTGTGTGTGAGAGAGAGGAGAGAACAACAATTACCTGTGGTAAGCACAATATGAAACCATTTTTGTCGTTTGTTTCCCATTCTTCTCCAAGGAATGCAACTGCAATTGTAAAAGTATGCTACATCATACCAGGTAACTAGACACAAATTATATGAAATAATAGCGTGTGTTGCTTACAGCTGCTTAGTTCTATATAAAATCAAGAGTGCGAGATGTTGCTTATAGCCACTTCAAATTTAGTGTTTATGACATAGACTTTGGTCCCTGAAATAAAAAATATATATAGATATGGGCATAAGTACGTGTAACTCACCTCCATACGGTATCCAGCCCTAGATGCGCACATGGCATGGTAATAAGTGGAGCACTTGCTACACTGTGTACAGGAACCATGAATTTGCTTGCAGACAACACAGATCTGACATCGGGAAAAAAAGACAACCATGATTCTGTGTTACACTTTAGTATGAAGAACCATTTCATTAAGCAACAGTAATAGATTCCAAGGTTTTAATTTTCGTGATGATAAACAAAAAGAATCAGTAAATGCAAAGCAGTTCTAAAATAGATCACTCCACCTTCACGAAGGAGTGTGATGGAATTCTCAAGATTCCAAGAGCAGGCTCCATCTTTTCATCACTCGCAAATGAAACTTGTGGTTGAAACCACGCACATGTGACATGAACCCACAGGGAGCCGACATCAGTAGGCTTCAAAGCACCTCCTGAAAGGAAGGAATACAAAAGTGATGTTACTTTCCAGCTTAACAATAATATTTTTACTAAAGTTCTTAACAGTACGCTTTTTCAATATTTTTTAAAGTCAGTTTCCAAATACAGAGTAAGCACTATGAGTTTCTGACAATGATACATGATTCTTCAGATAGCAATTTTTAATACAAATTTCAAAGGAAATAGAAAAATGATAAAAAGTGAGTTTAGTCTTTAGCATGCCTTGTACTGGGCAGAGGCAACATTCACGCTTGATCTTAGGTGTCTCGCATACTCGGCAGACCCAAGAAGTGAAATCTTTGACGTGTCTTGCCCCATAGCATTCTTGATGAACGGCTATTTGACATCTGATGAAAAAGAAAAGTCTTCCATCAATAGTTTTCATTCAATAATAATATACTTTTGAAACACAAGAAGTTCTGCCTAAAATGTCAATATCTCGAATAAATAAACTAGTGGAGCAAAAAACTAGGAAGCTGGGCAACATAATTTTATATTGGCACCCCAAATTAAGGTTGTTATGGTAGACAAAAACCTGATGCAAATAATGATTTTATTATAATCCCAATCTTCAATCCATCTACATACAGCACACCGCTCTGTTGTCCACTTGGCACGCACGGGTTCATATTTCTCTGCAAAATCAATTATAATGCTCAAACAACAATTGCTAAAGAAGTAAAGTAAACTAAATGATCCGCGGCTGCCAATATATTGCAGATGGAACCATTATGTGCATTAAGAAGAAGCATACCCTTCAAAAATGTCAGCAGCTTCTGCTTTCGTACTTTTATTGAAGGGCGCTTATTAGAATTAACAGGAACAACAGTTTGCGCATGGTACTCTGCCATCTGCAACATCTGTGAAAAAGAAAGGAAAAACGAATCGATCAGAACTAGATAAGTAAAACTTACCCAGCATGTTCTATAATAGAAC
>MKEJ01078494.1:0-10822 GCA_001753735.1 Embelia ribes
ATTTATAATATCTAATTAGACTCAAATTTATGTCTATTATATTATTTGTAATCAATATGAGCTCATTTTGAGCAAATTTTCAAATCTGTCCAAAGGTTGGCAGTTTACTATTTTGACCATATCTCATAAACCGTAAATTTATTTGAGTTCAAAATTTACAGTTAGAAGGGTATATCATCTACCTATAACTTTCATGCATTGAGAAAAATTTTATTCAAAACGTAGAGGGATAAAAATAGTGTCCGAAGTGTTCAAATTGCACCAGAATTTCAGAATGACAGATTGACAATAGTTTGAAATCTTTACCATATTTCTCAAACTGTAAAACCAATTGAGTTAACATTTTCTAGTTAGATAGATATTTTATTTATCTACAACTTTTATGTTTCGAAAAAAATTTAATACAAATCGTAGATGGGTCAAAATGGAGCCCAAAATATTCAGGTTGCGGTAATGATAGACTGATAATAGCCCTATATTTTGGCCATTTTCTCAAACCGTAATTATTTTAATATCAAACTTTATAGTTAAAAAAATAACTCATTTATCTACAACTTTTATATTTTAGTCATGATTTAATTTGAATCGTAGATGGATCAAATCAGTGGCCGAAGTACTCAAATTGCACTAGATTTCCAGAGAAGAAAGAAATTCAACTTCGATTTTATATAAGTTTTTAATTGGTCTTAACAATCTCAAAACTAACATTTTCATCATTAACTCAATAGCATATGATTCAAATTCTGGAGCATACCTAATGCAATGATGAAATGGTAACCCGGAAATCTTGGAAAAATCACCGAAACTAGTTACCCGGAACTCGATTCCTAAATGACAAAGAAGCCACAAATCGCAAGAAAATAATATCGGAATCAACAAACGAATCCTCAAACTTAAACAGAATGATTTACAGGTTATACTAATAGAATTTCAAGAAGAAATGATAGTAATACTTACATCAAAAAGACGAGAACGAATCAAGAATACCGAAACCGAAATTAGTGCCCATTTTCGCCTTCATTTACTCCTGGAATGATCAAATCTTGATCAAGTTAATTAGCACCTTCTCTCACCTTTCTCTTTGCTAAAAAATTTTTTGTTGTATATGATTGAATGAGTGAAAGAGTAGGATAAAAAAAGAGCTGGATAAACAACTCAACCAAAAACAAACTTGAATATTATTATAACAACTAATAAATTATTAGTTGTTGAAATTACTCATACTAATTGGGTCTTACAATTTGATAGTATTGTTGTTTAGAATATTGGGGCATTACAGTTAGTATCAGAGCTGTAGGTATACGAACCCCTAGAGAGTTGTAGGTTATTAGGTCTATTAGTTAGGAAATCTCGAATGAGTTGCATCTAGACTTTTAGGAACTTAGATATCTAAGAGGTTTTAAATTGTTCTACACATATCTGAAACCTTAATCCTATTGCATTTCCTTATCTGTAATTTTCCTAGTTAGCTTTTGTAGATTGTTGTCGACACTTAGCTTTGCGTTAAACAGACAAGGGATACCTTGTAAGTCCAACATAAATCTTTGGTAGTAGACGAAGTCAATAATAAATTAGTAAGAAATTCCTACTTCTACTTTTCTTTTCACGTACATTGTTACTTGCGTACATGTGATAAATCTTTCATCAAATTTCCTACTCTGTTAGATGGCTCATAGAAGATGTGGTTGTGGACGGGGATGCGCCCGTGGTCACAATGGATGGGGTGGTCGCGATGGTCATGGTGGGTTACCAATTCTTATTCCCCCAATGGCACATAGGCATCCCAAAGAGGAGGTTTCCTCGGTAAGAATCGAGGGAGACATTCCTATAGCTTAGGGGATTTTAGCACCTACACCAGCAGTGGGAGTTGATGGGGCTACAACAACACCTGTATTAATGAACCTACCACAGTTGGTTACTGCATTGGCTCAGCATACTGCTCAAGTGATACAGTTTGCATTCACCAATTTGGGAGCATAGCATCCTGCACCATAACCTATTGAAGACCAGGTCACTAGAGTGTATACTCAGATCAGCTGATTTGAGTTCCAATATTCCGTGGAGGTACTAGTTTAGAGGGAGCTAATACTTGGGCATCCAATCTGGAGAATCATTTCCGTATGTTGGGAGTGAGTGATAGAGTTGTCATGGTACGGATAACTTCACGATATCTGCAGAATGAGGTTGTAGAGTGGTGGAAGAGTTACATCGGGTACATGATATGATTGGTATGATATGGGATAAGTTCAAGGAGGCATTCCTGAACCGGCACTATTCTCAGATATTTAAGGATGGAAAGGTTCGGGAATTTGTTTCTATCACTCAGAGTAGTTGTATAGTCTTGGAGTACTCAACAGAGTTCATGGCTTTGGCCAAATTTGCTTTACAAGTTGCTCCAACTGAGGAAGACCGTATGAAGCAGTTTGTTGAGAGTTTGAGAACCTCATTCAACGTATTGTGGCAATGATTAACCCGACCATCATGGAGATACTGGTCCAAAAAGCTGAAGAACTAGAAGAAATCGATCAACAAGAGAGGCAGGTACAGGGAAAGAGAGATCGGGGACCAGGATCTTTTAGTGGTCTGAAGCATTGCAATAAGTGTGAAGATACTGGACATATTATTACTTATTTTCCATTGGTTTAGTACTTTAATTGTGGAGGTTTGGGGCATACACAGAAGGTGTATTCAGGTTCAAAAGTTTTGAGTCAGAATCCTCATCAGGTACCATCGGTCCAATAGGGTGGGCAAATTCAGTCGGGGGTTACTCAGGGTCATGGTGGATACCAGGGGACCAGAAACCATGGAGCTGCATCTACTTCTACATCAGCAGCACCGCATCTATATGTTCTTCCTGATGCTCCTGTTATTTTGGCAAATACGTCTATAATTTGAGGTACATTATTATGTCATTCATCATATGTATATGTTCTTATTGATACTGGTGCATCTCGGTCTTTTATTGCTGAAAGTATAGTTAGAACTTTGGGATTGGTGCTAGAGCTATTAGACACACATATTTTAGTAAATACTCCATTAGGTAGGAGTATGATTCCGAGTTTCCTATGTCGTCGTTACTATATTCTTATTTCTGGTCATAAGTTTGCTTGTGATCTTTTCTTTCTGGATATATCTGGATTTCATATTATTCTGGGCACAAATTGATTGTCGGACAATTGGGTTGTGATAGAATGTGATCGTCATCGGATTACCATGCTTCCATTAGGGGGAGTTGTTGTTCGGTATGTTGAAGATTGGGACACTCTTAGCTATCTTTTGACTAGTCTTTCTATTGTTGAGACTGGAAGAGTACATCCAAAGTTACCTCCCGTTGTTCGTAATTTTCCCGATGTGTTTCCAAAGGATCTTAATGTGCTACCGCCATATCGAGAGGTGGAGTTCACAATAGAACTTATTCCTAGTATGAGTCCAATTTCTGTGATACTACACCGCTTAACTCCTACAAAGATGGGGGAGATGGAACGTCAGATTACTAAGTTGCTAGATAAGGGTTACATTCAGCGTAGCTCTTCACCTAGAGTGATCTGACCTTATTTGTTCAGCAGAAGGACAGATTGATGAGATTATGTATAGATTATTGGAAATTGAATCAAGTTAACATTAAGAATGAGTACCCGATGCCGAGGATAGATGATTTATTTGACAAGTTAAAGGAGTTGAAATATTTCTCGAAGATTGATCTTCGTTCGGGCTATCACCAGTTGAAAGTTCGAAAGGAAGATGTGGAGAAAAATGCATTTGGGACTAGATATATCATTATGAGTTTCTAGTCATGCCATTTGGATTGACGAACGTACCAGTAGTATTTATGGATCTAATGAAAAGGGTGTTCTAAGAGTACTTAGTTCAATTTGTTATCGTGTTTATCGATGATGTACACGAGGACTGAAGAGGAATACCGAAAATATCTTAGACTTGTTTTGTCGATATTTTGAGAGCATCAGTTGTATATAAAGTTGTTGAAGGGTGAATTTTGGCTTCGAAAAGTGAAGTTCTTGGGACATGTCATAACAGCAGAAGGGGTACCAATAAATCCATCGAAGGTTGAGATAGTATCGAATTGGGAGAAGCCCAAGAATGTTTTTGAGATGTGCAATTTCTTGGTACTAGCAGATTATTATCGGAGATTTGTAAAGGATTTCTCTAGGATCGCATCTCTTATAATCCGCCTTAAACGTAAAGGGATCAAATTCGAGTAGAATGCTAAGTGTGAGGCATCTTTTACGAAGCTGAAGGAATTACTAACCACTGCTCATGTATTGATCATCCCTGAATGGGGAGTGGGTTATACTGTGTATTATAATGCTTCAACATAAGGCATGGGCTATGTTTTAATGCAAACCGAAAGGGTAGTTGCGTATGCTTCAAGACAGTAGAATAAATATAAGCAGAACTATCCGACACATAAGTTAGAGTTTGGAGCAGTTGTCTTCGCACTGAAGATTTGGAGACAGTATCGCTATGGGGAAATTTTCGAGGTTTTATCTGATCATAAGAACTTCAAATATATATTCACGCATCAGGATCTGAATATGGGACAAAGACGGTGGATGGAGTATCTGGAACGATATAATTTTGATCTTCAATATCATCTAGAAAAAGGCGAATGTTGTAGCAAATGCATTGAGTTGTAAGACTCGGTATACTTTAGCTTGCCTCATATAAGACGAATGGGATGCAATGAAGATATTCGAGGAGTTCAGATTGGAATTCCTTGATGATGAGACTATTGCAGTGGGGATCCCGATCTCATTGAGCAAGTTATTTATGCAACCGAAATTAGTTGATAGAGTTATCGAAACTCGGCGAAATAATTCACGGTTGCAAAAGTTCATTACGAGAGCTCATAGTGGAGAATCTCGGGTTTGGACAGTTGGGTACCATGGAGAATTAAGACACCGAGGTCAGTTGTATGTACCGAAATCGATGAAGGAAGAGGTACTTATTACATCAGTCACGGTTAGCGGTACATACGGACAGAAACAAGATGTATCATAATTTAAGTCGCACATATTGGTGGCCGAGTTTAAAATATGATATCACTCAGTTTGTGGCTCAATGTTTGACTTGCCAACAAGTCAAAGGTGATAGAAAGAAAGTGGATGGTAAGATGCAACTACTCGAGATACTGAAATGAAAGTGGAAACATATTACTATAGATTTCGTTAGTGGTTTGCCAAGGTCACAGGAATGAAAGGATAGTATTTGGGTTGTTGTGGATAGATTGAAGAAATTTGCTCATTTCCTGCCAATACGAAAGGAAGATGGAGCGGAAGTATTAGCCCGATCGTATGTGAAGGAAATCCTTCGGCTACATGGTGCACCTTATATCATAGTATCCGATTAAGATCCGAGGTTTATATCGCATTTCTGATAAGGAATACAAAATGCTTTGGGTGCGAGGCTGACAAAGAGTTGCCTATCATCCTCAAATAGAAGGGCAAACCGAAAGAACTATTCAGACACTAGAGGACATGCTATGGGCAATATATACTTGATTTTGGGGGAAGTTGGGAGAATCACTTGCATCTAGTTGAGTTAGCGTATAACAACAGTTACCATTCAAGTATTGGGATAGCACTATTTGAGACACTATATGGGTGGCCCTGTCGATCCCCAATATGATGGATGGAGTTCGGACAGTCGCTATTGTTGCGACTGGATATTATTTAGCAAACGTTTGAAGTCATCAATGTAATCAAACAAAGGTTAGTGATAGCACAGAATCATCAAAAAAGTTACGCCAATAAGAGAAGGCGTCTATTATCCTTTGAAGAGGGAGATCACGTGCTCCTTAAGGTCTCGCCTTGGAAAGGGATGATGAGATTCGGAAAGAAGGGTTTGTTGGTCCTTTTTAGATTATCAGAAAGGTTGGAAAGTTGGCCTATCGTTTGGATTTACCACCGCAACTAGAGAATATTCATCCAGTCTTTCACGTAACGATGTTACAGAAATATGAGCTAGATCTATCTCATGCGATTGATCATTCTGATTTGACGGTGGAGGAAGATGTAACATTTGAGGCTTGACTAGTGAGTATCAGTGATTTCCGAGAAAAACTGTTACGCGGAAAAGTGATTCCCTTTGTTCGTGTACTTTGGAAGTATCACGAGGTTGAGGAACATACTTAGAAACGAGAAGAAGATATGCATAACAAGTTCCCGGCATTATTTTCCGGTATGACCTAAATTTCGGGGACGAAGTTTCTTTTTCAGGGGGAGAATTGTGAGGCCCTATTTCTTATAACTAATGAAATTGGGGGACGATATTATAATTAACTGAAACTGGAGTGGAAACTTAATTCCTTTCCCTTTTTTTCTTCTCTCTATTACAACATATGTTATAATCTATATGTTCTCAAAGAGAGAAGGGAATAGAAGGGAAGAAGTCACCTGTTAGTAAAACTCGTTCGATCCGATAGGAAAAGAGGCCAATAAGAAAATCAATAGCGGATTCGGATTCCTCATCTCGCTCTTATCGTTTTGACGCAAGTATTTCTCACAAACTCTTCGGGTCGTTCATACCCGAAATCTCTCAAATTCATCCAAAAGTTGATTGATTGATAATTTGATGTATAGATCAATGTTATAAACCTATATCTCCACTAGTGTTGGTTATAGGCTTGCATTTGGGTAACGTTTGATAGAAGAGTTTGTCATTCCCGAGCTTTTCGGGAGAAATCATTAAGTCTAGTATACGTACGTTGCAAAATTCAAGTTCTAATCGATTGAAATAATTGTATAAATCTGAAATTAAGGCTGTAGAAATTGTGGAATAAAAATGGTAATTTTCGAAGGCTATTGTGGCCTACTGGTTCTATTCTAGACTCACCGTTCGAACAGTATGTAATTGTCGTTCGAACTATATTATCGTTCGAACGGTAGTGAGTTGTCGTTCAAACGGCTATAGCAGAAACAAAACTTTTTCTTCAAAATGATGAAGTTGGATAAAAACTACCTAGGGGGCTTATCTAAGAGCCCAAACGAACCTTTTGGGTTCATAAGAATAGATAGTGGTTATTATTTGGCAAATGTTGGGGCCCTAGGATCAAGGTTGGCGTGTTTGTGTTGTTTAAAACTTTGGGGCCCTAGGATTAATGTTAGTTTTGATTTTTTTGTTAATGGACCTTGGAACCTTAGGACCAAGGTCGGTTTTGGATTTTGTTGTTGATAGACCTTGGGGCCCTATGACCAAGGTCGGCTTTGTTTGGTCATGCAAGCAACAAAGACACTCCGCGATTGCTTTACACGTAAGGTGCAAAAGGATCTAGTATCCTACCTGGGAAGACCTAGTATCCCGATTAGTCATGTGGTTTACTTTTGGCATTTCATGTATTTATATTTATTAGTTATACATACTTTTGAACGTTTCGGTTAGCAATATATTGTACATTCTTACTGCAAATATTTAATACATGTTGTTTCATTATTTTGATAGATTGAATATATTATTCTAACTCGGGTCTGCTTGATTGAATTTTCTACAGTTGTTTTGCATGAAAACGCCAAGCAGAACCAGGAGCTCGGATTTAGGGACATTGACTTATGATAGGTCGAGGATCATTCAAGGAAGCACTTAGCTCTGTTTATTAGCTTATTTTCGTCGCATTATCTTTCTGATTTCAGACATTTGTAGGCCATATGCCAAGATATGATATTTTGTCCAGTTTGAATATTTTGTAAACCAGAAAACATGATATTAAGGTCTCATGAGTTTTTGTTTCCTTTGGATTATACATTGTTTATGTTCTATTATGAGTAATACCTTACTTATGCGTTGATCAGTGTTACAAAAATAAATGGATAGCTATCAACTCATGGTTGTTGGATTATCGGTGCGTTAAAGATATATATGTATGTTTTGGGACTGTGTGTGATTTTATAGAAAATTTAGTTTAAGTAATTTATGTTATGGTAAGTTAATATATAAGTATTTTAATAATTTATATTAGGGTAAGTTTTATTATTTTAAACTCCTAATTTAATGGGACAATTTGCCATATCTCGAATTCCGAGAAATTCAGTGACATGAGTTTTTTTTTTTTTAAAAAAAAAGAAACGAAAAAAACACATCTACACCATTCTCACCACAACAGCCCACAACAAGACTTCAACAAAAGAAACTTTGCATTTATAACTACAATAATTCACATCATCATTCATATACCTATAGCATATCTGTAATATATATTATTAACTATCAATAACTACAAGGAATAAACAGCCGTGTTTACCTAATTCAAAGTAAGCTACATGCTTACCCAAAAAAAGAAAGAAAAAGTGCATATGACCTTCACCCCCCAATATAATACAATTACATGCTAATGCTTCCGCAAAACTCACTGCTACAAAAGTATATCTTCAATAAGCATCCGAGCAAGATAGGGATGCTATACGTCCGCCTCTGCACCTACAATATAAATAAGGCCAGAAAATATAAGTGCAAAAATTTACTGGTCAGATTCTAAACAACATAATAAAAATGAGTATAGGTAGTATATGGTATGTATACACCTACGAGTGAGCATGATACATATATACAACATGAATAGTGAATATAAAGTCTACGTATACCACGATAGTACCGGATGTACAATGAAAAGTCATATCGCTCCACTGGTACAAATTAAATGTAAGTAATTCCGCATCCAACAACAAGTTTTAAGTTAATACATGCCTATAATATGAAGGGTCGGTAATAAGTGCTCGGATTCCTCAAGTAAACTACAATAGGACAACGCTTTTCGACTACTAATCACGAATTCAAAATCTCAACTCTCGATTTACGAAGTTCAACACATATCCCAAATCTCAAATCTCGTATTTTCGAACCACAACCCAAAATTCTCAACCCCGAACTTCAACTCATCGACTTCACAACACAATTCTCATATCTTGACTCTGCATCTCAATCTCAAATTTATCTACTTCGCATCACCATTCTCATATCTCGACTTCACACCACAAGCTCCAGCTTTACCTTTGCATCACAATTCCCAATCTTGACTTCACATCACAATTCTCAAATCTTGACTTCACATCACAATTTCAAATATCGAATACCACATCTCGAATTACAAGTCACGAACATCATCACTCAAATCACGAATCATATCTCTAATCACGAGTCACATCTCGAATCATGAATCACATCTTGAACTATAAGTCACAAATCACGAATCACATATCAAATAACAAGTCACCAATCACGAGTCACCAATCACTAGTCACATCTCGAATAACAACTACTTATCACGACTTCGCATCCTACAATCATGCTACACCATTGCATCGCAACTACAGAGTTTAGTTAGGAAACACATGCCTTTTCACTATTTGGCGACACATGCCAAACATTATGCTATACAAGCCTGGATAGGGCAACGCTACCCTTTAGGTAACACATGCCTCCTCGCGGTTTGGTGACACACGCCAAACATTAGGTTAGACAAGCCTTAGTAGGAAAAATCAATTTACCCATATTCATATGCCATGCATATGGCCACTCCACAATTCACATGCCTCGCATATGAATACACCACGAATATACATATAGACCTTTTTAATCACAAAGTCATATGCTACATGTATGACTATACCACGAGTATAGTTCCGCCATGAATATTTATTCTCCGTGAGAATATTTATGCCATGAATTAACAACAAGAGTTTTTTTTAGGCCAACTACATTTTCTTTATACCCGAATCCTGAATACGAAATTAGTGACATGTCACACATGCCGATATACATACAGAAACTCAAATTTATATTATTATTCTTAATCTGTCCCTACCTCAAAAGCGACTGAAGGAGCTCCCAAAACCACCTCAAGAATATCCCCAAATTATTCCCGCTTGAGCCTTCATATTTGACCTATCTACGAGTCTCGGATCGGAATAGACTTATACACGAAAACGATCTACGAGACGTAAGGAAGAAGTTGTATAAATTTGTTTCAACGAACCCAAATGATACGAAAAACGAGAAAATGTAAACAAGAAGAAGAAGAAACGAGACTTACATCAAAACGTAGGCCTCGCAATGTAGATTCCGAAAATCTAAATTTTGATCTCGGGGAACAAGTGAAACTGGATTAATTGAGATGAAAACTGAATAAAATCTATTTTTACTCTTCTTACTCTCTTTCACACTAACTTTACCAGAAAAGATGCAAAAATAATGGCACAAGTGAAATTTGCAAGCTTGATATTGCTGACCATAGTCAACTCTCACAAAAAGAAGACGCACACACATATAAATATACTAGTTTGTAATCCCGTACGATACACGAATTATTATTCAATTATTTCATTATATAAATTAAAATTTGTATTTTTGTTAAATATATTTGTTTGAACGGAGTATATATGATATTTTGGTGACCATACACAATTTAATTTTTTAATTGATTATTTTCATAATAATAAACATTTTTTATTTACATATTAAATATTTTATTCAATTACAAAATGACACCTCAATCCATTGAAATTGTTTTAAAGAACATATGTTACTGTAAGAAATTTATATGACATTTAAAAGAAATTTTAATGGCATTAATGAATATAATGAAGTAAAATATTATAATAAGATAATTTTCCTAAACGGTAAAACTCACTCTGTTTGCATTGAATAATATTGGTATTATTATTAAATCAGTTAATGATAAAGACTAATATTTTTTTTTTTTGCACACGTGGTAATGTTTCAGATAGCCACTTGACGCAATTCTATATGGAGACTCCACTTTTAGTTTATTATATATGATATAATGTATATGTATGTAAATTATTTTGTTTAC
>MKEJ01078499.1:0-13315 GCA_001753735.1 Embelia ribes
TTGTGTAATGTAATCTATAAGATTGGCAAAAATTTTGGCAAATAGACTACAAAAAGTCCTTCCGTACGTGATTAATGAACACCAAGTTGCATTCGTCAGTGAGAAACATATAACCGATAATGTCTTAATTGCCCAAGGGTATATCCACTGGATAAAGCAAAAGAGAAGAGATAAAAAGAAATAAATGGCTCTTAAACTTGATGTTTTGAAGAGTCGATTGGAGATTTCTGGAATGCGTAATAAAGCAGCTTGGTTTTGCTAGAAAAATCATAAATTGGATTATGTAATGCATTACTACAGTCTCGTATTCGATTTTATTAATGGAAAGCACGTGGTTTGTAAGAGACCGGAAAGAGGAATTCGATAAGGAGGTCCATTGTCCCCATATCTCTTTGTTATATATACCGAATCATTTTCAAGTATGCTACAAAAGGTACAAACCTCGGGGGATATTAAAGACATAAAAATCAGCAAGCATGGACCTTCTATATCACACCTCTTGTTTGCGGATTACTCGCTCATCTTCACACATGCTTCTCAACAGGATATTGAAGGTATTACAGCGGTACTTGGCAAGTACGAAAAAGCCTCAGGGCAAGCCATCAATCTTCAGAAGTTGTCCATATTCTTCAGCCCAAACATGGTGAGACAAAAACAAGATCAAATCAGAATAGAATTTGGCATTAGCTTAGAAGATCATGCAGATAAGTACATTAGTCTCCCCTTTATACTTGGATAGAATAAAAGACAAGTATTTTCCTACAGTAAAGATAGAATTATGGGAAAAGTGGACAGGTGGAAAGAAGCTTGGTTAAACCATGCTGGTCGAGAAGTGCTTATAAAATATGTGTTGATGGCTCTCCCTAATTATGCAATGTCATGCTTTAAACTTCCCAAAATTTTATGTAAAGAGGTGAACTCAGTGATTGCTAATTTTTGGTGGGGTGCAAAACTGGGAAAGAAATGTATCCACTGGATAAGTCGGAAAAATCTAACAAGAGTTAAAGGTAATTGGGGCTTGGTCTTTATGGACTTAGAGAGTACAAATCTGGCTCTCTTAGCTAAATAAGATTGGAAGCACCTTAATGCAAAATGCGTTATTCCATAAGGTTTTTAAAAGTAAGTATTTTCCTAATTCTTCTCTATTCCAATTAAGATCTCTCGATAGTGCCTCATGGGCATGGAAAAGTTTTTTACAAGAAATTGAGGAATAAAAAATGGGTGACAATGCAAATTCGGAAATGGAGAATCGATTAATATTTGGGAGGACCCCTTGCTTGATAACATCAATAGATATCGGATAATCATGACAAGAAATCTGAATTGCTCTCTTGTTAAAGTGGATGAACTGATAGACAAGTCAACTAAAACATGGAATTCCCCTTTACTAGCAAAACACTTTCTTAAAAAAGATCAAGAATTAATCTAATCAATTCCTTTGAGCAAGATGGGTACAACTAATAGGATAATATGGGCTCCAGCCTCCGATGGAAAATTTTATGTCAAATTAGCATATCATCTTACTAAAAAAAAGGGGGCCAACACAAATAACGAGAGGGACAGTGGGGACACTAGCAATTACATGGAAGATACATATGTTTGGAAAAAGTTATAGGGAGCGAAATAGAGACCAAAGGTTAAGCAATTTATATGGCGAGCCTTAAATAATGTTGTTGATGTTCATTAGAAAAATTCCAAAAAACCCCCTTTGCCCCGTTTACGATGTAGAGGATGACAACTCACTTATTCACTCGATGTGACATTGCAAAAATAGTGTGAAAATTGTCACTTCTTAGAATCGAGGGGTCTCATTTGCTAGCAACAAATTTTTTCAATGGTGGGGAGTGTTGAATAGGAGATTAGAAAATGTTGTCGAAGGCAAAAAGATAACTTATTTGGCTATGAACATTTGCTAGAACATTTGGAGAGTAAAAAATGAATGGATTATTGAGAAAATAAAAGCCGATCCGTTTCCCATTGTGGATAGAGCACTTGAGGAATTTAATGATTATATTCATTTTGATCTGAAATCGGAAGGGAGCAAGCAAATGGAAAGAGTAAACAGAACTAGTAACATATGGATGGCTCCATCTTATGGGGCATTAGCTATATTATAAGAAATTATTGGGTATTCTAAACAGATAATCCTTATGCAATGCATAATATGTAAAATCTAAGTTTCGTTAAGAATATCATATTTGTAATAGAACACTATAAGTATTATAGAGAAGGTCCCAAACTTATTAGATTTATTTTTGATGGTACGGAAGTACCTATCATTTACTATTTCTGGGTGTATATTCAGATTGTAGGCTCATTTAGCCACGTTTTTCAAGTAATGAAATCTATTTTCTTTGTGGAAAAAAAATTAAAAAATTGAGACCTTTGCCGGCTTTAATAACAAATCAACAGAAAATAAACAAGTTATGACAAAGTATTGCCATCAACAGAAAATAAAAGGTCATCTGCAATTTGACCTTTTATTTCAGAATCAGAAATCGAGTTAAGAGTTCCAAAAAGATAAAAATTTATCTAGAGCAGCAGTCAGAAAAAAAGAAACACCAAGTTCCTACAGAACATTTTGCCCTCAAAACAACACAATATTCAACAATTAGACATCTGTTTCAATTGTTGGAGCATATCCAAGGTTATGATTGGGAAAGTTTCTAGGTAAGGCCAGCAAAGGGCTACCATCCGAAGATTTCTGAACAGCCAAAGCTAGCGCATATCCCAAGGCTCTGGAAACAGGAATAGCTACTGCATTTCCGACTTGAATGTACCTAGAGGAAACAAAGATTTGCAAGTTTTATCAATTATAGCAAACGGGCAAATAAAATAGCTCAAGGAACGTTTAGTTCATCTTCTGTTAATTTGAGGGAGTCCAGATAAATGATTGGGTGAACACAAAAGTAAAGCCCAATTCATTCCAAGATACAGTGTCTTCAACTCGAATGTGTATCGAGAACGGTAGAAAAAAGTACACTAATGAATTTAAATTCAAGTCATCAAGCTTGAATAGGCAGAGTAAATGCTGGAGCAGATCCAAGGTACAGGGACATGGAATGATCAGTGATATTTTCGACAAGTTTGAAAATGACCGTTGTTACCTTTCTTTGATAGTTCCGAAGAGCTTGTAGTAATCTGGAAAACCTTGTAATCTGGCATTTTCACGAACAGTGAGGACCCGGTCTTGCGAAGGATGCAATATGACCTGACAAATGAATTTTGGATGATAAGTAGTTATATAAACAAGCAAAGGCTTCTAAAGAAAAAGAGAGTGAAACCTGATTATGTGGTTCGGCCCTGGTTACGACTGTTGGCACCGTCTCGTCCCACCACAACCTTCCAAAGGGTCTGCATAGTTTATAAGAATTGAGTTTAGATGGAGAAATAAAAATAGATGGTAAAGTTACTTAAAAACACACAAACAGCTTACTTTGAAGATGTTCCGTTAATGAATTTCACAGCATAATCTGGGACCTAATTTGTTTACAAGCACTAGAATTAAATCCAAGTAGTTAACAGCAGAAAAAAGAAGACAGATGGTGACCACAAAACTCTTACCAATGGCTTTCCTGAAGGCAGTAAGACCCTTTCTTTGTCTGGGTCAAACTCGGCAACATTGTCAGAATTAACTTTGACGCCTTCCAGGTCCCGGTAATTTGCACCCTAAGAACATAAAAGAATAAAAAGTACTTGATCAAAACATTACCACGTTCCTATGGAACCTTATTACACAAGCAATCAGTATCCATCACAGTCGGCACACCTTTTTTTTTGGGATTTGGAGTACTCGCAAGTAATCTTCATTGTTTAGTTTCAAAGGCCGATGGTCAAAGAGCACATGTTCCGTGATACCAGTGGTCGATGATGAGCTTAGCAACCCTACCACAAAAACAAAACAAAACCAAGAGGAGGTGAAACTGGGGCCATAGAAATATATACAATCAAATTTACTGGAAGAAGAATTAAGAACAAGAACATATGTGTGAACTAATAGAGCTACCAATACCAGGATAAGACAGAAACTCAAATCAATTGAGGTACAGAGAAATTGCTAACATGAGATATTTTTATGCTAAAATAGCGTAGATCTGCTACAGTAGAATCTCCTTTCTATTGTTTTCACTTATTAATATGCTGATTTATTTACTAAAAATGCTTTCCCTTTCGCAGTGTTGATTTCCAGAAGGGCAGATAACAGCAGGCAAATGTAACGATAACAGAAATATCTGACAACATACAATTTCTACTTATGTTACAACTTACAACCACCCACTGTATTTCATTATTCTTCGCATGTAAACTTAGTCCAATGCAAGGAACTTTCTAATTGGGCAGAAAAGATGACCATGTAAAGTGATTTCCTATACTTCACCAACAGTGAAAGAGTCATTCTAATTTCTACTAGTTAGAGATACACTCACCATCCTTCTGCAGTCTAATGAACTTCTGAAAATCTGTCATTGGTTCATCAGTGTATGGCATTTCATCCCACTCTTCGTCATTCGCAACCTTAAAATAAAAGAGGTTTAAATTCATTAGGTAAGAAAGTTTCACTATTATCAGTACGCACACCTTAAGTGCAGCAGATAGGTTTATTTACAGAAGGGAGATCCAAAATTGCATCTTTAAGAACGAGTTCCTTCTCAAGCTCAGGTCTATTTTCAGCTTCATGGGCGACACAGCAGGACTGCATTAAGAAGACAATTTTTATAAATTACACAACAAAAATAAGAAATAAGTCAACAAAAAAAAAATTACTGCAGCCCACCTCAAATTCTTGGGGAATGTTACCCCTGACAACAACATTGTGAGTAGGCAAGGGGTATTGAGGTAAATTCTGCATTTACAAACAAGTAGTAGGCATAAGAGCAAAACTTGATGCAAACAAGTGCTATGTCGATGAGCAAAAACTGAGTGACAAGTTAATGAAAATAAGCTGCATGGAAATTGCCTCCGTAGGAAGTGCACCCCACATAAACACACGCATCCGAAACTGTGGCAGTCCATAAGCACCAGCTACCATCATTCCCAGTCGGGCTTGATAACTCATCCCAACAAGACGTCCCAAAGCATATCTACCCAAGTATCCACCAGAAAACCTTACAATGTCCACGACATTTTCCATCAAAGCAAACCTTGGTTTCAAGAACTCAACTATGTCCATGAAAACAACAAGTTGATGATTTTTCGGATCATCCAAGGGACTCGCCTTGTTTCTAAAGCGGTTAAAACCACTTATGCCTTGGCAGGGAGGACCACCACATATCACATCAACGCTACCCTATTATCAAATAAGGAAAGCACATTAGGTGCAAAAGATATAGTTCATAAAGTTATTAAGATGTATCAAAAGTAGTTAATGCGGAATGGAGAAGACACCCACAGGCAACGGTAATATCTTCGACTTCAAGCCTTTTGATACAAATTCCTTTATCTTGTCTTGGCAATCACTGTAAGCCAATAGCCAGGAAGAAAGCTAGTAATCAGATGCCGATCATTGCTTAGAAATAAACATGGCAAATCTTTGCCTTTGATATTTGTGGCATACCTTAAACCATCATAAGCTTCCCAAGTATCATCCTCTTCCTCATAACCCCTCCATCGAATCTAGGATAGAAATTTAAGAAGAAATAAGTCTCCAAGCAGTTAGAAAGAAATAGAAAAACTGCAAGTTCATATTTCAGCAAATTAAGGTCATCTAAATTACCTGAATTAAATACTATAATACAGACAAGCGGGAATTTTCAGAAATTTGTTATGTAAAGGAATAAAAATAATATCATAATCAATAACAGTAACAATTACAAGGATAAATGTTAACAAATGCTTCAGGCCAATGAATTTTTAGCCAATAGAGAAACATTAAAGTAATGCTATATAGACAGAGGCTTTTTGTTAAAGATATAAAGAGATGAGTGGCATCATATGATATCATCATTTAAAATTAAATAGACTTTATAGATTGCACTTCAGAGCAACGAAATAAAATATAAATTATAATCATATAGTCATGCACCTTAAAATACAATCCACGCTTTGCTTTCTTATTATTTGGGTCACCGTAGGAGATAGCCATAACTTTCTCCACCTCAAACACTTCAGAATCATTTTCAACTTCATCGTCATCAGTTGTGTCTTCTTCATGTCTATCACCATCATTTACTTTATCATGTACTTGCTGCTGGAAATCCTCACATCCGATCAGATTGAACGACAGGCAAAGATGTTTCCACTCCTTCAACAGATGCAGAAAATCTTCCGCAGTTTCATTTCTGACCTGTGTAGTCAAACTTCACGCATTATTGACATCTGCTAATAAAAAAACTAAATAAAGGAAAAAATCCAATGTAATATACCTCTGTGTGAGGGTGATTGTATTTCAAACTGCGACATGCATCTGGATTGATATCTACCGCCCATTTCTACATAACAATTCAAATTTACTGCAACTTATCAACAGAACATAATATATAAGTAATCAATCATCAGTGAATAAGTGAAAGAACAAAGCCACACTTAAGAGGAATAGACCAATTAAAGCTTGGATCTTTTTTCGAAGAGGAACTCCATGGGGAGGGGAGGATACACCTAGGAACATTCCACAGCCAAACAACACAAACTGGCACCAAACTAAGACATCAGCAAATCCCTACAAGGCAGCTAAATTGAAAACTGCAACACAAGCTCAACATAGCAAAGCAACAGTACCATAGAATAGTAACACCAGCAGCATAGACAAAGCAATGAGAGACTTAATATATACTAATGGGTCTACCACCTAACAGACTTAGCATGTCAAGTGGGTATGAATTTTAAAGGTCGTTGTTAGTCTCTTGTGCGTGTGTGTGAAGCTAACCCCATTGTACAGGACTCCCTAAAAATCAATATCAGAGCCGAAGGCTGATGATCCTGGGGCTCGCCATATAGTGACATCCAAGTGAAGGCTCTTCTTTTGAACCATGTTAACACTGGTATTCGAGCATGTGGCCATTGGTTTTATTGGGCTTCACCTCACCCAATGATGAAGTTGAACGGTGCAATTGGGTTATCCCACCTAATGGAGTTGTTGAGAATGGCTTAATCTCATCCATGACTCATGGACAGCAGTAGCTATACGTGGTGTAGTTGGTGAGACTCAATAGAGGATCAAGATTAAGGAGGAGTGGTCAGATGCGGTCACATGCAAGAGGGAGATTGTTGGGATTGAGTAATATCGCACATCGAATAGGAATAAAGCAATAAGAGACTTAATATACACTAATGGGTCTACCACTTAATTGGCTTAACCTTTTAATGGGTATGAGTTCCAAGGTTCTATATTAGTCTCCGGTGTGAGCGTGTGATGCTTACATCCATTGTACGGGAATCCCTACTCCCTAGAAGGAAAATCAAAGCTAAAATAAAATTCAGCCCATAATATTATTATAAAGCAAAGACTTCAGAACAACAACAACGTGAACCAACACCAATCTACAACAAAGACATCAACAGACTACAGGGAAACTAAGCATAGTTAAAACACATACTTGGAAAAACAAGTACCTTAATAACACTAGTTATGAACTTACAGTGACTATATTAACACCAGAAGTGGCGGCACCAAGGCAGAGTCCTGTGGACATTGCACCACAACCTGAGTAGAGATCCAGAAGATTCATTTCTGCCCTCTTGCTTGACCCAACATGTGGAATCTCTTTAGTGTTGGAGTTGACACCACCCATTTCACCCTCTAATTCATCTGAGATTGTGGAGCCTGAGTCAGTTATAGCTTCCACGTTTTCTGAAATACAAATGAATGAATTAAGTTATTCAGTCATCTACTTAAGTAAATGCCATGAAACAAAATAAAGTGGCAAAATTATTATCATAAAAGATAAAGTAAAATCACCATTAGGCAAGTTCACAAATGATGCATATGGGATTAGATACATCGTATCACAATAATAATCACAAGTGCAAATTGCAGTGTTCCTCACAGAAGCATCCACCTGGTAGGAGGACATAAAAAAATTCATCATATCTTTGCAAGCAAGAGAAAGGAGGAAAAGATATAAGAGCAGGACATTTTAGGGTGAAAGATGAGGTGTACATGTAAGGGAAGTCGGCCAATTACAAGCTTTCGAACAAGGGAAGATAACATATTATCATCTCTGACCTCAGAGAAAAATACACGTTTTTCATCTATAAGGTTAGAACTGGTCGTGATAACCTGGAAAAGAGAAATATGGTTCAGTGCCAAGACATAATTGAGCAAAAAAGGAGAAAGAAAGAAAGAAAGACGGGAAATGAAGAAATAACAACAGGGCTAATGGGACAAATTCAGAAGTTATTAGTTCTTACCGTATCTGAAGCTCGGTAGTACCATTGAGCAGTGAAATGATAAGCACCATCTCTTGCCACAAACATTTCCACAATCCTACAGATATAGTCCTTTTTCCCTTCTTCAGCCTGAAGGTCAATATCAATCAAACAGACAAATACTCAGATACAAAGTAAAGCATGAAAATCATAATAACATCAGTTTCGGATTGATGATGACCATTAATAATAGCCAAAAAAAAAAAAACTAAATAAATAAATAAAAACAAGTGAACTTTCACATAGTGACAAGCTAGCTACTATCTTCATCTGTCAAGATTATAACTTCGATTTACTATTCAGGTTGCAGCAATTATATGTGAACAATTTGCAACTTAAACCAAAAATAAAACACACGTAAAAATAGTGGCTCGCTGATAGTTATAAATTGACTTTAAAGACAATGAAAATATTGTTGAATTGTTCATATTTCACCGGTTCACAAAGACAAGAAGAAAAAAGAAAAGATAAAAAAGTTGGGCTGTCAAGAGAATATGGCTGTCTTTATTACTCAAATGTTCAACATTGGCACCACAATATTTTTATAAGGAGATTAAGAAGATCAAAAGCATAAAGAAGCCCATTTTATGTGTCACTTCTAACTCAATTCATAATTAGCCGACTTTGTTATGCAATTATCGGATAATGTATTGTTCTATTACTCATTTGTCAGAAAAAATCATAAAAACAAACATCTTAGAAATTTAACTTAGAAAGTCTTTTCACATGATCAGCCGACATCATCTCACCCCCAAGCCAGCAAATTATAATTCAGTTATGCAACTTGATGGGTAAGGAGTAGTAAAATTTGATCATTTGCGATCTAATCTTTGGACATTATATGAAAGAACTTGGCGACTATGAACCCAAACTAAACTTATGACTAAGGTTATTATATTTTCCATATCACAGTTAAGCTTGAATTATCTTTGTTTACTTAGAGTTTGAAGATTTTGACAATAAAATGGGTGCTAGAGCGCCACAAATAAGCTCTTCATACCCTAGTAGTGGCATGCATGGAGGTGCGATCGCACAGGACCCAAGAATTATGAGGGCACACTTATTAGTAATTTTTAGAATTTTTTTTATGTTAAAGAGTCTAAAATTAAACTATTAAAAATTATAAATTATATTTAAAATAGGTAAATTATTGTATTTCAATATTTTATAAAAAATAATTTTAGTTTAAATACTTAAAATTCATAAAAATAAAATAAAATATGTGTAATTGGCCTATCAAAAAAAAAAAGTGCAATGGGCTTTTAATTATGAGCTTCTTTCTATGGTTAGCTTTTAAAACCCTAATTTATTAGTTATCAATACTTCTATATGAGATTATTTGAAAAATAGATGTGTTATTCAAATAAATGAAAATAGGGCACTCTTTTCAATATTGCACAGGGCATTCCAAATTTTAGAACCTGCTCCGGTGGCATGTGAACATTAGAACTGAAGATATCCTCAATACTTCACAACTATCTGGCATAACAGTCGTTCAAGCAAGTAAGACTATCCGGAAGAAATGTTCATCAATCGAAGTAAATAAGTAAATATAATTTCAATAACTACCTTCACGTGGGCGTCATCATCAAGCTTGTAAAGTATACCATCCACCTCTGCCATTGAGTAGTGTTGCTTTGCAAGAATGATATCCCCAGTACCATCACTGTAAAAATGCAAATCAAATAGATCTGGCAGGGTAATAAAGAGGGGCTATCCATGTTAAGAAAATTCAAGAAATTACTTACCCTATTAAACACTGAGCAGAAGTTCCCTCCCTCTTGCCCTGCAGTACAATAAGCTTCTATATGACACATATTTACAGGATATGTATTTTCTTTGAAAAGTTACATGCCTGCTATTAAGTATAAAATCAACTCTATTTACAAATTAATGAGTTAGTAGTGATACCTTTTGGAAATTTAAAGGCCGAAACAAATAAGTGTGTACACTGACATGCTTCCTTTTAGTTCATTGATGATCTATTACTAATACGAATGAACAGAATAGATCAAGAATGAAGGGAAGAGATTCGGTCAACCCATTTTGTTCTGTCAACTACCCAGCCAGAGAATTGTTTTTGAAAACTCCATCTCAACTCAACTTATTGCCTTGTTTTCATTTTACTAACAGTATATAAGTTCAACTCAGCTTTGTTTACGTTTTACTAAGTGTCGAAGTTCTTGAGTCCTTCACTAACAACCGACTGAAAGCTCATCTCCAGGCCTATTCATTCTGGAAATTGGCCCTGGTACTTTTTTTTTTTTTTTTGTGTTCCTGACTTTCCGCAAATTATTTGTACATTTGCGACCCCTCACATGAACTTCACAAGTGCTGACCGGAGGTTTTTCACTAGCGTCTTCACTGTCATGCTACACTCAGCTTCCATCTGCAGTGTTTGTACATATATGACAACCCAAATGAAATAAAACCAGATATATACAGGTCCTAAAAATTAAAGATTTAGCATGCAAAACAAAATCTACAGCGGCAAATGTTCTGTACTCTCTCTGTTTCAAAATAATATCGTTTAAGATTAATGCATAATAATTAATTAGATTATTAAATGCCTTAATCATAGCAAAAAGTAATACATTTTACTCCATCTAATTATCCTTCATAAAAGGTTTGATTTGTCTGAATTGGTTGGAAATTTAGTACAATAACATAGGTAAAATCGGAACAATAATAATAAATGAATTATTTGTTCTCTAAAGTGATAATTAAAAATAAAAAGAAAAAATTTTCTAAACCGATGGTTATTTTGAAATTGTAGGAGTATAAAATAGCATTGGTAGAAGTATATAAAATAGCATTATCAATACAAGAGATAACAATTATGAATTACAGATACATCACCATATCTATAAAATAGAAATATAATATATCTAGAAACGAAAAATTAGGGTTGTTCTTGTTGGGCCTATTTACACTAATGTATATTTTACTTTTTGGAAAAGTACAATTTTTAGCCAAGACTTAGGCATATTAAAAATGAATTTTAAAGTTTTACACATAGTTAAAATGATATTCTTACAGACATGCGGAACTCATTTACTGAGAAACTCATTTTAGGTACAGAAATCTTTTCTTTTGAATCACGTCTGAGAATTTTTCTTACTACTAATTTTCTTAAAATATCTTACTAATTTTCAAATGTAGTAATATTTTATTTATTCGATTATTTATAATATCGTCGCTTCTAACTTCTTTTACACTTTTGAATTCACGTTTCCGTCTGTCGTTTTCATGCCATACCCTTCTATTTTTAAAACAGCCATTGTTTTACGTAACCGTAAAAGATAAATCATTTCACCTGCGCAACCACCGTGATATTCACCGCATATTGCCCAAATGGCAAGAAACTGCTATTGACAACAGTGAGATGAAGTTTCTCGATCTCATTAAGCAGCTTCACAGCAAAGCCCTTTTGTTTCTCACAATGAATTCTAATAAGCACACTTTTCTCCGAGATTCTAGTTTCTATCTCGGGAAGTGCTTCGTTAAAGTGGCCATCAAAGTTCTCGTCCCATGATGACGTGTCGTCATCTAAGCACATCTGTGATTTCTTCACAAACACTACTTCTTGTTTTGATGATTTCTTGTTTATTTTCTCCTTCAGAATTTTCTCATTTTCTTGAAGCTGTTTTAGGTACTTTACTGCATCTCCAAGCACAGAAGCTTTGTCCATCTGTGTTCAGTTATATTACAAATTTATAATCACTCTAGATTAAATGGACAAATATAGTTTAACACATAAAGGATAAGAAAAATATATAGTATGTAAATTTTAGGTATAGTAAAAATCACTTACGGCTAATTTATTGACAGGAGCTCGCCTCTGTTTTTTTGAGAGGGAGAGAGAAAGAGAAGCCACCATCCAATCCTGGCATAGTCCGGCCAGATCTGTTCTGGCCGAAAGCATATCGGACTAGGCTAAGCCCTCCTCACCACCCCGCCCCTTCTCTGGCCAGATCCGGCCAGTCAAAGGGCCGATCCGACCAGTCCAGACCAAGCTCTGATAAGGCCGAGCTAGTCACATTTCGGATAGGTTAGTGCTGATCTAGTTAGCTTTGACCTAATTTCGCTAAGTCTTGATCTTTATCATTATCACCTTCGTCCTAAGCTGACGTGGATTGACGATTTTAGATACCGCTAATAGGTCAATTTCTAATTGTTGCCTCCTTGTTGATGTTTGTGGATGCTATCGTGGTATCGATAAACAGTTAGGGATGGGGTGTGGAATTGTTCTGTTTTAAGCCAAACCTCTTTCCCTTCTTTTTTTCTCGAAATTTTTTGATTTGCGGGTTTTGGTAAACTAATATGTTGCTTCATCCGGCTAAGCTTTTATCTGTTTTTACCCACTTCATATTGAAATTTGAATTGATAATTGTAAAATATATGGTGAAATATACCTTCATTATATTGGTCGGCGTAGATAGTTTAATGTCTGAGTTTATTATCATTTTACGTTATTACTCAGGTGTTTCATGGACATTTTGTATTGTGATTCACGTTTCCTATTCTCAAATATATGGCGGTGGAACTTGATTGTTAATACTGACTAAGAATAATTGGATTTGAATGTCGATGAGTGGATTCTAGATATTATACACTATCAATCTATCTACTGAGTTTTAAGACCATTGGAGATAGATGCAAATATTCTTCTCCAGGAATAAAGTTTGTGCTTGATTTCTATTTAGGGTGCGACTTGGTTGGATCGACCTGCTATGTTTTTTTGTGTATTTCTAGCCTGATATAGTATCTTAATTGTTTATTTATTTTGTATCAGGCTAGTTTGTGTTATATTATATATTTTTAGTTTAATTTTGTAAATTCATTGACTATGTATTTTGTGCTAGACTAGTAGCGTTATAGCTCCTTTTGTAGCGAGTTTAGTATTGGTTGGATATGTATCGCCTTTTATTTCATTGTAATATTTTTTGGA
>MKEJ01078523.1:0-10426 GCA_001753735.1 Embelia ribes
TTGTCATCATAAAAAAGGGGGAGTTTGTTGCCCCAAGATTTTAAAATTAAATTAAATTATTTTTTTATGATTACAAAAATGTGAAAAATATACAAATTTTATCTAATTATTGTACTAAAATTTGTGTTAAGTGTACACCAGATTTTAGCCCTTCAAGTCTTTTATTTTCAAGCGTGAAAGGGATTCAAAAGTTACGACTTGAGTCGACGGCACGTCCAACGACTTGAATCGACGGACAAACTGGCGGACAAACATGTCCAAGATTAATACTTGAGCCAAAAAGTTGGAAAAATTCTTAGGCATTTTTCCTGTATCCGATAGGTAACCGACGGGTAGCCAGCCAATGGACAACAGTCAACCACCCTATTCAGGGTAGTCGAACAGCTCTAGACAATGCAATTTTTAGCTTTCCACTTTGACGAATTTGTGTTGAATTTTCTAAGAGACAATAAACAACCTTCTCAATATGAATGTCTCCCCAAATCTAATTATATAATCTCATTATTCTCCATAAACAAAAAGAAGCAATATTTAATTCAAGAGAGATAAGCTCTGAACCAAAAGCTAAAAGCTCAAAGTTCCCTTTTCATACTTGTGCAACTTTTGATATCAGCTTGTAATGGTTTATTTGAATGAGATTTACATATTAAACTTTGTTGTAATCTTTGAAATAGTTTATAAACTTCCAATTTCTTTCTTGAGTGAGTTTTGGGTAGTTTGAGAGGGATTGTGCTCGAGTTGTGAGTACAAGCTTGAACTAGGAAAAGGGTTAGGAATTCAAGTAGTATCCAATAAACTACTTGATTTCAGTTACGGTTAGGTACCAGAAGACTAACCGGACCTTTAAGGTATAAAGATTTACATTTCATACTAAAGGAAACTCAAAGCATTCAACCTTAAAGAGTAAAGGTAGGGATCCTACAAATTCATTATTGGGAAAGACTATTGTCGAACCACTATATATCGTGGTACCGTATTTCTTTTTTGCACTTTATTTTTCCAATACATTCTTATTATTACCACTTGTTCATATTGCACATCTCATCACACTTTCTAAAAAAGGGTTAAAAGTTTTTTACTTGATAATTTTTTAAAGAAAACCAATTCGCCCCTCTCTTTATTTGCCATTTTATTTTAACACATGGTATCAGAGCATTGGACTAAATAGTCCCAACAAACTCTAATATTTTTTCACCCGCCCGTCGTTGCCTGTCCTCTTGGCACTATCTCTTGCCACCGCCAGACACCACCATGTTTACATTTTCAGACGACGACGCACCACTGAGGCGTCCGTGGATGCCAGAGATATTAATTCTATCACATCCATTTCATTAATTATAGGGATGTCAAAATGACCTGCGGGTCGGCCAATGGCCTGCCGGGCCCAACAGGCTTTGGGTCAACCCGCGACCTATCATGGACCGGCCCATGGGCTGGCTACAGGCCTACAATTTTTAATTTTTTGGGCCTGCAGACCCCCTCGGGTTAAGCCCGTTTAGGCCCATTTATAAGCCCATGGGTCGGGCCGTTTAGGTTCAGTTATAAGCCCATAGGCTGGGCCAAAAAGCCCATTTAGGGCCTATTTTAAAATTTTAATATATATTATTATTAAACATATATCTTATGAAAATTACATATGTGAAGTATATGTTTTAATTTTATAGACGCAATTTTAGAAAAATGTTATTTACATAATTACTACACTATGGGTATTAAAATGTTTAATAACATGTGTAGTTATTTGATAGATTTGTGAAGGTTACTTATCTCTAAAAATATTTTTTAAAATATTGTATGATAACTTACTTGATAAATGATAACTAATAACTAATAAGAAATAAATTTTTAAAAGTTTTTATTGGTATTTGGTATAAGATACCACACCCAACGGCTCTTCTTAATAAAAATAAATAATTAAATAAATTTGAAATAACCATTAATTCTCGAAAAAATCTTAACCACAATTTTAAAAAAGAGCATTAACTTTAATTTTTAAATAGCTTTAATTTTTCAAAAAGAACCTTAAACTTCTGCAAAATGATAAAATAGGCTTATTAAATATAGATTATTCTATTAGTTAAATAGATTAAATTTTCAAGAAGAACCTTACTTTAACTTAATTTTTCCGAAAAAAAAAAAAATCACAACCTTATCTTCTAAAAAATCTAAACTTATGTTTATTTATTTTTTAATTAAAAAAATTAAAGTCACGGGCCAGCTCAGCCCTAGCCTGTCAACAAACGAGCCATGGGCTGAGCATTTTATGAAACGGACCAGGAAGCTACAGTGAAGGGGCCAACCAGACCACGGGCTGGGCCCGTTTGGCACCACTAATTAATTCTCATCCTCTAGTTCACCACAGATAATTACTTATTGTAAAAAAATCCAGCTAGGTTTATACCTATGTAGACAAGGTTTATATAACTTTATTGATGGGACCATTCCATGCCCATCCGAGTATCTTCTCATTAATTTGACCACTGTTTCACTGTATGCACGTTTTATCAACAAATGCAGCACCAGTTAATCCACAATTTTTTTAGTAAATTTTAAAATATAATAACCAGCCGAGGCTCTCACTGCTACCCTAGCAGCGGTAGAGGTTGTGGCCGTGGCCGTGGTTGCATCTCATCACAGCCCCCATGCACTCCTTTTTACTAGATGTATCGGGAACCAGAACATACTTGTTTGCAGAGCCAATACCGTTTTGATCATTTGTTTCGGGGTACACCGCACAATCTGTTTGCATACACTACATCTACTTCACCATTTTATATTACTGCATGGTACCATGACTCTGGTACCACCCACTATGTTACTTCTGATTTGCGCAACTTGAACCTTACTGTTGAACCTTATATATGACATGATCAGTTGCACGTGGATGATGGTATAGGTTTGCCTATTTTTCATATTGGGAGTTCTATTACACTTGCTGTTAATTCTAGTTTTCATTTGAATAATCCATTATATGTTCCTCATATCGATAAAAATATAATATCCATTAGTTGTATTACTATAGGAGGGATTTTGTATCGCGGCAAATGTGAGGCATGCCTTTATCACTTTCATCCTGCTTGTTAATCATCACCGTTATTCACTTTAGTTGGTGTCCGAGTCCCTTTTGATGCGTGGCATTCTTAGTTAAGCCATCTATCGTCGCGTCTAGCAGAGTCAGTTGTGAGTCAGATTAGTTTACCTAGCTTAAATAAGGGCGCAAACAAAGTCTGTGACCTGTGTCAAAGTGCCAAAAGTAGTAAGTTATCTTTCAAATTATTAGAGTCTATTTTGTTATTTCTTTTGGACCTTTTATTTATGGATTTATAGGCCCTGCCCCTCAGCTGTCAGTTAATGGATTTTGCTATTTACTAATTATTATTGATCATTTTCCTCCTTACACATGGGTATTTCCTCTTATTCTAAAATTTGATGCATATAATTGTGTTTCAAAAAATTTCAGACACAAGTTGAACGACAGTTTAATAGCAAAATCAAATCTTTGCAAGCTGACTGGGGAGCAAATTTAGGCCTTTAAGTAATTATTTTCCATTGCAAGGCATTATTCATCGTCTACCACACCACATAATCACCAACAAAATGGTTTAATTGAACGAAAATATCGTCATTTAGTTGAAACAACGCTTGCTTTACTTGCTTCTTTCTCTTCACCTTTGAAATTTTGAGTGGAGACTTTTGACACTGCAAGTATTTTAATAAATCATCTTCCTACTCCAATTTTGGGTAACATCTCTCCCCTCCATATATTATTTAACAAAACGTCCGATTACACAATTTTATGAGTTTTTGGATGTGCTTGTTGGCACTATTTACACTGTACAATCGCCATAAATTTGATTTTCGATCAAAATTGTGCATCTTTATTGGTTATAGTCTTATGCATAACGGTTACAAGTATATTTCTCGTCACATTGTTTTCGATGAGTTTTTCTTTCTTTTCTCCTCCGCAGTCTCATGCGCGACCAAACCCGAGTCTACTCATACTTCCCTTGTCGCTTCTGTTTGTCTCATACACCCTACCAGCCTTTCCGACCCGACTCCAACCTGTTGCCATTCACCCTCCACCAGCACAGCCCAACTGCTGTCCATCCTCCATCCATGGTGACCCCATCGCCGACCGTCCAGGCAGCCAGTCAGCCCACCTCCGATCCCTCTCATCCTTCCCCAGCCGATATTTGGATCTCGCCACCTCGGCCAGCCCCTCCCATGACCCTCCACAACTCTCTCCCCCTTACACTTATTCACCGGGTTTGCCCATTTTCCTGTCAAATAATGCCCCTGCAGCTGCACCCTGACACATCATGCGCACAGTGTTAAACTTTTAAAGTTAGTGAGCAAACAAAGTTTCAAATTTTGATTAGAGAGATTAACAAAGTTATAGAGTCAGAATATGACATAACTCAATAACCTTTCCAAATGAACTACAACTTCAAAAGTTTTCTAAACAACAATTAATTTACCAGAACTGCAAACAATTTTAATCAAGTGAAACACTAATTATTCTGGATCCCAAACACAAGAAAAATTCAAATATGGTTTAAGTTGTTGTAAGAATTTGTATTCTGCCATGTTCTAAATGAATAAATAGTTCCAGATATTCAAACAAACAACACAATAAAATTAATTCAAGATAATAAAAATGGACTTACAGTTCATTTGGACAAAAAACAAATAAATTTGGATATTATCCTCAACAAGTTTAGAGAATTGTCTATAACCACTTAAATTTATTTGTCCGACACTCATTACTTTTGGCATGTTATGGGCCAAAGATTATTAAGATACAACTTCCGATACTGTACATCAAAGAAAGCCACAATCGCGTTGCCTAATAGAACTTTTAAAGCCACAATCGCATTGCCTAATGTAACTTTCGCCGCACTAATACTTTCTACGATTCACTAAATGATTATGGGAATGCTCACGTGTGTAGTAAATATGTAGAAATATTTTTTTAAATGCATAAAAATAGGTGGAAGAATGTCCTATTTATAATATTCAAGTCACCCCTTCAAACAAGGGATGTTAATTTTCAAAAAGTTGCAACTAAATGGACCAAATACAAATTCATAAAATAAGCTGAAACATTTACTGCGCAAATGAAGTGGGTCCCAGGGTATTGAAAATGAAGTGATGATTTATATATTTTCCTATTTTTCCAAAGTTGGGTTTGGGTTGTAATCCAGCCCATCTAATGGGCCACGTCATTAAGTGCACATACATGGCTACAGGGCCACTAATCACGACCCACGTGTACGACCCAATTTGTACGCATTCTTACACAATTCATTTTATCTTATTTTTACAAATAATTGTTTTGTTTTTATAAAATGGGTAAAATTCACTTGTGTGTTCAAAATTGACATATTTATATCTCTATTTTCCCAATTTTGCCCACTTAACTAGCACAAGCTAGTTATCGTTGACATCATTTAATTTTTTGGATTCATGAATGGCAATATTAAGTTCAAGACAGAGAATTATTTCAATGAAGACCAACAATAATAAAATTGTAATAAGGGCCAATCAGTTCAGTCGTGAGTGAAAGTTCGAATTTTCAAAATCTACTTAAAAAAAATCGAAAGTGGTCTAACTCAGCGTATTTTTAAGACAAATTAGACTCAAGCAATAAATGCTTCTTGAGTAGGGCCAAAATCGTTTACTTGCTTAATCATATGGATTACATATTAACGTTCGTATGCTCATTTTCACTGGTTAATAACATAAAAAATAGTATTTTTCATTCGATATATTAATAATAATATGCTAACTTGCAGACCCACTAAGACTAATTTAATGGGTCAAAATCCAATCCTGTAGATCGAAAAATGTTTGATTTCGTCCTCCCCGTAATCGGGCTCCGCCACCGATGTACCAAAATAAAAAATAAAAAAACTACATTGCTACTAGCAGGAATGACTTGATTGGAGGGCACACAGCTAGTGACAGTGTGGAATTCAGTACCAAATAGAAAAATAAAATATTTTTAGTTAGATTCAATTGGGTTAGTAAGTAGTAACAATATTAGTGAAAATTCGCGCGTGCATAATTTGAAAAGTATGGTTTCGTATCATTCTAATTTATCTTTTGAACTCGGTTTTGACAACGCTGAACTTTTTGTTTGTTTTAATGGGGTTTACAAAAAACACATACATATTTATTTATGTGAAGCAAAAATGGAGTCAAATATTTAGCATTCCATTATATTATTTCTCATTCTCTCTTTATCATAAATATAGGTACACTTTCATTTAAATTTCTCAAGTTTTTGAGCACGATAAACGCATAACTAGGTCCCAATCAGTGCTTAAATTTTTGTTTGATTAATAACATAAATTGAGTGCTAATAAAAATAAGAAATTGATGGACACAATGTTAGATATGCAAGTTAATACAGAGGTAGTAATAAAATATATCTACAAGTTTAGTTATTTATGACTAGCTTGGTTGTTGCTCTTTCTATCCATAAATTATTGCATGGTTTTAATGTATGTAATTTTTTGGGAACTTTTAGAAAATAATAATTTAATATTTTAATATAAAAAAAAATGACAAATGCATCCTCATTTTATATTCAAAAATATAAATTTGATATTTTTGTCAAATTTAAATATTAAATTATTATATTTTAAAATTTACTAAAAAAATGTGCATATAGTGAAACCGTGCGGACGGAGAAAGTATTACATTCGCACCTCATGAAAAATGTTAATTTCAAATCAATTTAAAAATGTTCATTTATGAAATATTTTCAAATGGAAAACATTACAAGCTAATATTATGGTGACGTCATGGCTTACGCATATTTTTGCACATTGGCGACTGAGTGCCTAGCGATTTTTTAAAATGCAGAAGCGTGTGAAAGTACTTTTCACATAAAACAATAAAATGTTTTGAATAAAATTACAAATCATTCTAGTAATTTGTTATAAGAAAATTTTATTTTTATGACTAAAAATATTATTACACATGTGGGCGGTATCAGAAACCCATGTTCGTTGTATATGTACGGTGTGTTACATCTAGTAAATTGCCTATGTATTCCCATCACCACTCAACAATTACTAGTTAGTTAAATTAAATCTGTTGGGGGCCAAATTTGGTGTGTGACTACTTGTGCCAAATAAAGAGGGACTGATCGTAGCCATCTAATTTTCAAAAAAAAATTATATTTAATTTATAAAATTTAAAATTTTGGAAAGTATTTTACTATGCGGCTCGAGAACAAAGGAAACAAAATCTTCAATAGAATCAAGGACTCTAATACATTCTATCCAGAAATTCAAGATCCACTAATATTTTATGCAATCTATACTCCGGAAAAAATGGAATTTAAAAAAAATGTTAATTTTGTATGGACTACAATCAAATCACGATTTTTACTTTTCCAACAAAAATTATCTAAATCTCATTCTCTCTTTAAATTCTTTGCAACTAAAGATGCTGCTACATTGCAGCCACAACTGTTCTTTTTGTTTTTTTTCTTCGATAAGAGCGTCAGCTAATACAACCATACAAGCACACATCTTCGTGAAATAACGATATTTTCATTATGATTTTGTTCGAACCAATAGCTGATAAACGTCATAGGGAGAAACATAATATATATATATATGTATGTATTGGTGGATAGAGATTTGATACGTGGTGGTTATAACCTTTTTTTACCTTTGAAATTTCTCTAGAATTTATCGATAAATTTGATTTTTTTTCTAATAGTTACTATACGGTGCTTCTTAATAAAAATAAATAAATTTCATCCGTCCCTTACTGTAACTATATATGCGTATGACATACATAACCATTGGGCATTGGTGGCTGCCAAAACCCATAGAGGTAGAAAAGTCATATTCACACGCTTTTGCTAATTAATTAGGCATTTAATGGAATAACATTAATAATAATCATGCAATAAGTGGCTGCCATTGAAAATCCAAATGCAGAGTGAAAGTGTCAAACTATCCCATTATCAAGTTTCCAAGTATGTCTACGAAGCTCAAAAATGGCCACATACATTTTTTCGTATTTTTCGAAATACTTATTTTGCTTGCAAAAATAATTTTTATATCTTTGTATACCGAAGATTTTAGCTCATCCTTACCATCATACTCAGCTGTACGAGGAAATTTATTTCCTCTAGAATTTGTCGGAAAACGGAAACTCTTAATTTCCTAAAATCATGTCGCAAACTTGCTTACAAGAAGCTCTTTATTACTGGAAAACTCAAAAATAAATTATATTTAATTCTTTTTTTATAATATCAATACTATTTATATATCACTAAAATTGTGTTAATTTAAAATGCATGCATTTTTTAAAATAATTTGTTAATTTTTAAGTATAGTATATATTATTTATTTGATACCTTATAATATCGCGGTCTCCCATTTTCTCTATATTTATAAGATCGTTTTTCATGTTTTTTGCTTTCTGTATTTTACCCATTTATATTTTTAAAGCTGCATACATTAAAAAATTATATCTTAATAGTATAGATTATCTGTATTTTCAATTAGGAATGTAAATGAATAGAACCGCTTGAGAGTAGCTTGTTATATGCTCGAGTTAGGGCTTGACTCATCTAGTAAAATAGCCAAATAAGAGCCGAGTTTTAAGACTCGTTTATCAAAGAGCCGAACTTGAGCTATATATAGCTCGGCTAGTTAGCTCTAGAGCTAGGCTCTTTTATTATATATGTGTGTATATATAGATGTATATGTATATCAATTTATATATATATATGTGTGTGTTTGTAGAGCAATTATGCATTACCATGAAAATGTAGGGGCACTAATGCCCGGTTTGCATAATTATGGGACCTTCTGTAATATATATATATACACTTAATTAAGGTAACTTTTGAGTGTAATGATTAATTAAGAAATAGATGTGTCATTCAATATATATTCTTTATTTGCATAGTCCTTTCTTTTTCCAAAGGAAATTAAAAAAAAAAAGAAGCGAAATCTTCACCGTTACAAAATATTTGTTTGCATGGTCAGAAGCAATCCTTCCGTAGCAATGGAATTATTTAATTGGAAGATATGCAGCCCTTCAATGCCAAGGGTTGTTACAATATATAAAAAAAAATTGATTTTTGTTCCTTAAAAAATTTGGATACATCACTTTTAGATTTTTTTTCATTTATTTATACTAAAATAGCAAAAAAAACTCAGCTTAAAAATTGGATAGTTAAATAAAATCTAGCATTTTAGCAAAAAAACATAAAAATTTGAGCTTATAAATAGCTCAAGTTTAAATTTTGAAATCAAAACAACAAATAAATGCAGTAAATTTGAGTAAGATGTCTTTAGCGTGTGAAAAATTACAAATTTCTTATTGAGTTCAAAATAACAAATAAAATTAACTTAAAAGCTAAACAACGTCGCTGTCCAATTTTCAATAGAAAAACATAGAAAAAAATTGAGCTTAAAAATTATAATGAGATGTTATTCTATATTTTATAATACAATTAAATGAATTATTCTTCTAGAAACGGCGAAAGCTTGCAGTTCACTGTGCCTAAATCGTCTGGAACTTGGACCGTACCTCCCAAATTGTGCTATTTTCATTTCTCCTATATATATATAAACACAACATTCACATTTGCTTATATATGCATACATAATATTGTAGCTTTTATTAATTTCCAAAAAAATATTGTAGCTTTTATCGTATTAACACTGACAAGGCTTCTAGCATTTGCATATTTTTACGTACTCCTCATTTTGTATTCCATATCTCAAGCCATGTATTATGGCATCTCACTTGTAATCCAGCGTACTAGACTCATAGTATACGAATTTACTTACACTTTTACTGTCAATGCACGAGGCTCGTACTACTAGACGATGTTGTCGGACCATAGCCAAGCTGTGTGGCGGGTGTGCCTCAGGTCAGCTTTCCGTACCACAATTGCATGTTCCATCATATGGGCTATTACTATCTATGGACCCACACTACTATGAAAGGAGATAGCATTTAGAGCATTTGCTTACACTACTACCATATTGATCGTTACAGATGCAACCCTTGGCGGCGCCTTGAGAGGTTGCCGGAACACCTTGTGCGCCATGTGTCAGGTGATCCCATCATCCATTCTAATACTGTGGCTAGTGGGACCCGACAAATTTCCCCCACAGTTGCGGTGCATTTGCCGCGATTGGTGTGTTTTTGGTAGTACTGCCGCAGTGTAAGCAGTTGTTGAGTAAGCGAATTGCGTTTGGGCATATTGTGCTCGTCTGTGCCGGTTGTGCTTGTTGGATTTCATGAATTTTACAACTCTCAATCAATAAACTTTACAACAAATTTAAAGTGGGGTCCACTTAAATTTTTTGGGTATTATTGGGTGGAACCCGAAGGGTTCTAAATAGACATAAATACCAATTAGTCACTTGGTAAAACTCAT
>MKEJ01078532.1:0-10578 GCA_001753735.1 Embelia ribes
GAGGGCAAAATATTCCTCTGCATTTTGCGAGTGGCTAGGGCGACTCTGACGCATTTTGGAAGTTTATTCGTATGATTGTTGAGTCAGAATTAGTTAGTATTTTTGTGCATTTATTTTGTGTAAGTTATAGGATTTCATGTTAGATTTTTGACTTTTTATTACATTTTATTTTGCTTGGACACCTAACTTAATCGTGTGTGCACACACGGCTTATGTTGATAGCTACAGTCATGTATTTATATTTTGTGATAGAATTATTGTAACTATGTTATTCATGTTGTATATGTAATCAAGCTAGGATTTATTTTGTATTGTGAGATTGCGTGGATAGTTTTGTGATTGGTTATGAGATATGAGAATTTGTATATTTATTCATTTCATTATATTGTGAATTTTGGTTTTATTGGTTACTTATTTCTTTACAGGATGACGTCCCCGGGTTTGAGGGAAATTCAGTGTGTGACAGCTACGATATTTTTTAACTAGATTTACCCAATCTCTAGGGTTACATACTCGGTTATTTATTCTATTATAATAAGATTACAGTTAAATGAATAAATAAAACCCCATACGATACCGCAAAGAATCCTCAAATTCAAAGCTGTGTGAAACTGTCTAGCACTTGATAAATTTTGACCCGATAGAATTTTTATTATCCAAGAACGTCTTTATTGAAACCATTCTGCATCTTTCTAGGATTTTTTCTGCTCATGAAGATTAGGAATTTTTCTTATAGTACCCTTGTAACATACCTATCTTCCATGAATTAGGAGACGAAAGGATATCAGAAATCCCCATAAACCTCTCCCATGAGAATACCATCTCATGAACATAAGATAACCTACCACCCGATAAGCACCAATAAGATACCCCTCAAATCATGGAAAAACACCTCCCATGGGGAAATCCCTTCACAAAATAATCTCTTTATGAGTTTTTCTTGTCTCCCATGCATATAAATAAGTCTTAAGCATATTTATATAGCTACAAAAGTATTCTAATTCGAATAGAAAACAAATCCTAATCATATCCCGAGTCAAAATTTGACATAAACCGACTTTGACTAAAACAACATATACTGATCCATTACCAACTCGAGATCGTGATCCATCAGAAAAACCTAAATATGATTTTCAACTTCTATTGATTTCAAATTCACCTAAAAGTGTTCCCGAGACTTCTCGTTGTCAATTCTAACCCCAAACTCCGCGTGCACTTGGATTTTGAATCAATTCCCAACATATGATTGTGCATGTGAAAAAGGAAGATAATTTTTAGTGTTGGGCACGATATTTTAGTTGAATACTGAAGCTTAGACAATGCTCGAGATTTTGAGGGTGGCGAAATATGTTTGGTGTGATGCTAGATTGTGGGAAATCAGGCTTTGGATAATATTGGTTCCTAATTTCGACCTTGAGGACAAGGGCATTGTCAAGCGAGTAAGAATGATGGAATTGGGGCATCTTGGTGCATATAGTTCGAAGTCGCTAATCCGAAATTCAATCTTAAGGATAATGTTGTTTTGAAGAGGGGCGAATAACGAAAACGTACTTTGTTATTTTTATTTCTTATTTTGTTGTTTAATTATGAATAAGAATAATTTAGTTAATATTTATTATGATAGTGTGCCTATGGGCCTAGATTTATTGTTAGGAAGCCCATTAGATATAGCCCTTTCATATTTAAGCTTTGTAATAGTTTTAATGTTGATTATCGCATAATGAAATGACTAGTGCCTAAGTTGAGAGTGTTTAACTTCTAAAACTCAATCTAACAGCGTGAGTTAGATAAGTTATTCATGTACTGTGAGTCACGATTAATACCGATTGAAACACAAATCCCTAATCAAGGATCGTGTTTCATCATATACTTACCATTCAACAAGTTATAGATTCAATATGTATAATTCCATTGAAAAAATATATCAAATCTTACAATCATGATTGGCGTATAATTATCCCAATTATCATTTCCCATTAAATGAATTTCGTACGGTACCAATGAGCATTAAAATTGAGATAATATTCATAATTACACCAGTCGCCAAATAAATTACAAAAAAAAATTTAAAAATGATTTAATTTATAAATCATACAAATGCATACAAACGCCTCAAAAAATCATCAAATGCACTCGTAGAATGCATAGAGCAAAATTAAAAAATATATAAAAGTGTTGAGAATTATTCATATTCAATAAATCAACATGATTACTCCCAACGTCAATTCACATCGAATGAATGTTTGCATTGAAACCGTGTGTTCAAGATTACTCCAACTGCATAGGCCTCTTTTGCAACCAATTTTTTTTTTTTTTTTTTTGCGATGATTAGTATGAAGCCCTGTCAATTTTTTTTGGAACAAAATAACCCTTGAATATTTAATTCCTTAATGTTTGAAACTGAGGGCAAAATATTCCACTGCATTATGAAGGACCACCCACGTTGATTGTAATCCAGCCGTAAGTAACCAACCACGTTTATACATCTACATTATCAACTTTCTAACTCTCTTTTATTCCATTTGAAACTCCTTTTCAATATTGTCTACAGACATAAAAAGGGTTAGTATAATAAAATTTCTTTTCTCTAATCCAAGTTTCCGTTTTGGTTATTACTTTTAAGTTCATATGCATGTGTATGAATTGAATGTTTGAGTATGCAAGTTAAGCGCCATTGCTGTATTTTTACTAATCGCAAATACATTGTGTTTGCCTCACCACTAGTAACTACTATGTTATGGCACAATTTATTTTCTCAAGTATTTTGGTTAATTCTTAAGGAACAAAGTAATAAAAGAGTGATATTTTCTTGCCTTTTTACTTGTTACCATGTCAAAATACTTACTATTCAACAAGTTATAAATTCAATAATACAATTCCAATAAATAGATATATCAAATCTTATAATCATGATTACCCCAAACATCAATGTTCGCACTGAAATTTTAACTAAAATTAAATATGGAAGGGCCTGAATCACTCAACAAAGATAGATATAATCGGATGTTGAGAAATATACTCAAGGATTATCCCAAGTTCAAGTTTCAAAATAAGTGAGAGAGAAAACTTATGCTCAATCGCTTTATAAATATGAGGGCGTTAATCACAAAAAATGGACTTCTTTTTACGCTTGAGAAAAGAAGGACAAAGACAGAGAGAAGAGAAATCACATAAGCTCCAAAAAGCTTTGAAGCTCTGGAGTATTTCAACCCCGGAGTTCAAACCAAATTCGATCATGAAGAAGGAGATGGGTAAGAAAAGGATATCAAAAGCCCCATGTAATCTTCATTTCAACTTTGTGTAACACAAGAGGTTTCAACCTCAATATTAATAAAATTTCTTTATTCATATTTGTATTTATATTTATTGATTTTATTATGCTTTTATTAATCGGAGGTCACCAAGATATAATTAACGATTTTTATAAAAATTGAAAACATGAGCCTACAATCACATAATCAACATTGCATAAGCAGTGAAATTTTGGGACACTTATAACTTTTTAATGAAACCTTAAAAGGCTAAAAAATTTGTGTCTTCAATTAATTCCCATGAAATGAATGTCACAAGGTGCCAACAAGCATTAAAATTGACACGGTGTTCATAATTACAACAATCACCGATACTGCATAAACAGTGAAATTTTGGGATACTTATAACTTTTTTATAAAACCCTAAAAGGCTAAAAAAAAATGTGTCTACATTCAATTCCCATGAAATGAATGTCACAAGGTACAAACGAGCATTAAAATTGACACGGCATTCATAGTTACACCAATCGCCAAATAAATCACCAAATATTTTTTTTAAAATTGATTTCATTTATAAATTATACAAATGCATCCAAACTCCTCGAAAAAGTCATACAAAATGCATCACAAAGACATACGTTGGCATCAACCCAAGTTTTTCATCTTTTGATTCTTAGATGCATAATTCAACTATGAAGGGACAAAATCATGAAAGAAACAAGATTAAAATCATTATCCATAATTATTAAACACAATCAAATTACTTATACATTTAGATCTAAATATAAGTAAGCATAAAGAGGTTCCGAAATAGATTTTAATTTATACCCATTTTGCATATTTCATGATATGGTATTCTTAATTGGGATATGTACTGAAAAAAAAGAAGATATTTTTTTATAGGTGGGGTTTTGGAATGAATTATTTTACAGTAGAAGAAATATATATGATTAGGTTATATGCGTAATTGATATTTTTGTCCATATTATGTATGGTTTTATAATAATCACATTTTGAGAATTTGACCTCACCACAGTGCATAGTTTGCTTTTTTTTTTTTTTTAAATATATGGTTTCCGTCGGTTTACGCCGTTCGACTAATTCACATGGCCCAGTGCTTCGCACCCACGATAATTCACAATACGGACCAGGTTTCAGCCTAACAAGCTAGGGAGTGTGGCCCCGAGTGCAACACATGTGAATCGAACTGTTCACCTCATGCCTGAAGTCACAAGTACCGATCATTCGATCACTAGGCCGACCCCTTGATGTTTGGGTGATTGATTTCGTGATTTATTGATAGTATTTTTCATTTCCTTTGTAGCAATTATTTCGTTATTGTACGGATTGTGTAAAGTGTACAGTTGCGAGTGTGTGGGTTTTCAATTCATTCTCTTTTCTCTTCACTTCGTGTGAAAGATTGTGAGTTTACATGAATTTTGATTTTCTACTTTGTAAGAGGAAGTTTCTGATTTCTAAATGTATATGGTTGTTGGCTTTTTCTGCCCCTTGTTTTTTCCCTTTCAAGTAATAAAGTTCTCCAAATGGGTGAGAAAAAAGGAAAATGAGAAAGAATAAATCATAGTGTGTACGAAAATTTTTAAGCACTTGTGGAGAAGTTCTTGATTTTACCCTCAAATTGCTTTCTCGGAAATGTTCACGATATAAATCCGATCCTAGCGAGGAGGTGCTTGTGCCAAGGGAATTTAAATAGAGCTTCCAACACCCTATAATTTTAAAAAATCAACTAAATCTTTTTTTAATTAGTGTAAAAATATTACATGTGCCTTTAGTTATGCAGTGTACATACGTCTTAACTGAATTACGAGCTGCCCTTCTAAATTCGATGGATGGATTACAACCGTTTGAAAACGTTTTCGGTAACAGTCACCAATACAATCGCAATGATGAACAGAATTTTTATAAACAAAAAAAAAAAAGCAAAGAATTTTAGCATTCTATACTAGTCCCAAACAGAGAAAAACACCCTTGTATTGAACAGGCGCACAGTTGTAGTTGGAGTGTTGCAATTTCTAAGCTATTTTTAATTGGCTCCGATTAAGACTCCCATTAATAGACATCAAAAGTCCTCATAGCTTCAATTCTCACAAAAAAATAAAAAATAAAATAAAATAAAAAAAATTGTTCACTGTTTTTAATTTCAATTGTAGTAGTCCTTCACTTTTGAAAATGTATCGGAATTAGTCCCTACAATATGCTGAAAATCATCATGAAAGGTTCAAGACCCAGTAGTTGATCAAAATATAATTTATTTAGGGTTAAGTTAGTCTCTTTGTACCAATATATATGTAGTTATGATCTACTTTCAACATGTAAGAGTTCCAGTCTCACTGCAATTTCAGGAACCAATCAGTCACTTTTTGAAGGTACAGGAACGGATGGTATTTAAATATAAAGTATGGGGACCAAATAGAATTTTGATAAAAGAGAGGGAAAGATAAAGGGAGAGTGGGCCGGTAGGTTTTCACCTTTTCGTTAGTATTTCTCAATCTCTCTTTATTCCTTTTATTCCACATTTCTCCCTCAATCTCTTTCCCTTTAAACGATGTCGTCTCGTGAAGAAAAGCGACCGCTCCTCCAAGGCGAAGAGGACCTAGTACTAGCAGAGGAACAGGAGACAGCCTATGAACCGTCCGAGAAAGTCCATGTCATCAGCCTGGTCGACGACCAGACCGACTGGGCCGAAACGCCGCCGTTCTCATGGAAGAAGCTCTGGCTCTTCACCGGGCCCGGCTTCCTAATGAGCATAGCCTTCCTCGACCCGGGAAACTTGGAAGCGGACCTACAGGTATATCTCTCGTAAAATACAGGTTGATAAAATAATATTGTACGATACGAAGAGGAGGTTTTATTCATTTTATTTTGTAAAACAAATTTGACAAGTTCTGCATGGTATACAATTTACGTAATATAATTCATGAGAAAGTTGTAATTTTATCTTATTCTAAAATATTCTTCTTAAGCTATACTTTGGAGAAATTGCTAAAAAGGTGAATCATATGAGATTATAAAAAATGCTGAGCATTTTTCATTAAATTCAATATTTGATCGGAAAACGGATTTTTTATTTTATTTTTTAATTATGCGTACTTATGATTATTAAATTGCAATAGTTTGAATATTTACTAACTGGGCTACAGGCAGGTGCTATTGCGGGCTACTCTTTATTGTGGCTGATATTGTGGGCCACTGCAATGGGCCTGCTTGTCCAGCTTCTATCGGCCCGTTTAGGTGTGGCTACGGGCCGGCACTTGGCAGAGCTGTGCAGGGAGGAGTATCCTAATTGGGCCAGGGTGGTGCTGTGGGCCATGGCTGAGGTGGCACTTATTGGGGCTGATATTCAGGAGGTTATTGGGAGTGCTATTGCTATTAAGATTTTGAGTAATGGTTTTGTGCCTCTTTGGGCTGGTGTTGTTATTACAGCTTCTGATTGGTAAGGCTTTTGCTTAAATTATTTATTCATATTTGTTGTTTTTATGTTGAGTAATTAAATCTTTTCATTTTTGTGCTAGAATTTTGATAGTATCATGGAGGCTGGCTTCAAGTCAAGTATTTGAGTTACTCAAGTTGGACTAGGGCTTATAAATTTTTAATCGAGTTCGAGCCAGAGTCTTGAGCAACTCAGCTCGTATACAATGCTACAACGCATTCATTTACCCTTATATTTTCATTTAGAATTTTTATCTTAGTGCTGTAGAATAAAATTTCTCAAGGGTCGATAAGTTACTTGTCAATGCATTACTAGAAAATGCAATACATTGTAATAAATTCTACGAAGTTATATATGGTAATTCATCTGTTTTGCAGTTTCGTGTTTTTATTTCTTGAGAACTACGGTGTGAGGAAACTAGAAGCGGTTTTCGCGGTTCTTATTGCAACAATGGCTGTGTCATTTGCTTGGATGTTTGGTGAAACAAAGCCCAATGGAGTAGAGCTGCTTCTTGGTGAGCACTGCATCATTGTTTTCATTTTATTACAACAATACTATAAATAATTCATTTCATGAAGGGAGGGAAAAAAAATTATAAAAAAAGGGGGACAAATTATAAAATGAAATTTATTTTATTGCAGGTTTATTAGTTCCAAAACTAAGCTCAAGAACCATACAACAAGCTGTGGGAGTTGTGGGTTGCATAATCATGCCTCACAATGTATTCTTACACTCGGCTCTTGTCCAATCCCGAGATATCGACCAACGAAAGACCGGTCGAATCAAAGAAGCTATCAACTATTACACAATAGAATCTACAATTGCCGTAATAATCTCATTTATAATCAATCTATTTGTCACAACTGTGTTTGCCAAAGCATTCTATGGTACCGCAATAGCAAACAAAATCGGACTTGAAAATGCGGGCCAGTATCTCCAGGAGAAGTACGGGGGAGGATTTTTCCCGATCTTGTATATTTGGGGTATCGGGTTACTGGCAGCTGGACAAAGTAGTACGATAACGGGGACTTACGCTGGTCAGTTTATCATGGGCGGTTTTTTGAATTTAAGGTTGAAAAAATGGGTCCGGTCATTGCTAACTAGAAGTTGTGCTATTGTGCCGACTATGATAGTTGCTCTCGTATTCGACACCTCGGAGGGGATGTTAGATGTTTTTAACGAATGGCTCAACATTCTTCAGTCTATTCAAATCCCTTTCGCGCTTGTTCCACTGCTTTGTTTGGTTTCAAAAGGGGAACTGATGGGTGTTTTTAAAATCGGTCCTGTTCTTAAGGTTCATTTATACAAACACCCTTCACGCTTATCTATCATTCGTGTTATTGCTCGTTTTTAACATGTTCATTATACTCTTCTCACTAATGTTCGATCGGAAAAAGGCCATCCAAGTTTACTATTGTTATGAGTTTCTTCGCAATACAAATTTTTAGCTAGAAAAAACCAATTTCTTTTTCTCAAAGTACCAATTATTTTGAGTAAAATTTACAGCCAAACAAGCTCTATTCAAGCAATTTGGATATATAATTTTTTTTTATTGACTTTTATACATTTTCTTATTATTTTTGCTGGGCAGATTGTTTCATGGCTTGTAGCAGCGCTGGTAATAGTGATCAACGGCTATCTGTTACTTGAATTTTTCATGTCCGGAGTGAACGGGTGGTTGTTCGGATCTTGTATATCGGCTCTTACTGCCGCTTATGTTATGTTTATCATGTATCTTGTATCGCGGGGCACAACCTTTACAAGTATGTTTGGCTTTCTACAAACAAAGAAGCTCACTGAAGTAGTTAATTGACCGATTCCCTGCCACGGATCAAAGTTGAAGGAGTTTATATACATGTAATAATCAGGGAATGATGCCACTTCCGTATATATACAGTTAACGATCATCGTGGGGAAAGCGACTGCAATTCACGAGGCAATTCGTGTGTATATTCCTCGTGAATTGCAGACAAGTTATTGATGTATAACACGGTATAGCTAATGACAATGTATAAGTACACTCTCTGTGATTTTCTAAAGCTCTTTGGTGCATAAGTTGAGTTTAACTTCGTCCTTTCAGATATTTATCCTTCATTTTATCAATTGGCTAATCATTTTATTGATTACACCTATACTTTTGAGTGAGCTAAAACATCGGCTACTATTGTGCTTTTGAAAGCAAAAATGCCGAATAGTGCGCAAGAGCAAGGCTTAATGCACAAACAGCCAAGCGACTTATCGCAATTAGATTAGTCGAGTGGATAATGCGTGTATATATATATAGCACGCATTTTCTTCTATTTTTGGTAACAAATATGAGTGCGATGGTACGAACCATATATATAGTCCATATGCGATAGGACCAATTTGGCCGGCTTAGTTCACGGCCAAAAAAACTTCTGAGATAGCTTCGGTTTCTCAGAAGAAATCAACCGCGAATAAGGCTACACTACGCATATTTAGGCGAATTAAGTCGTCCGTGGCATTTTGACCCTTTAAAATTTCTGCTTGTTGAAGTGAAATAAAATCAATCGAATAAGAATAATATTATGTGTGCATGTATACTTTGAATGTACAAAATCTTATCATCCTTATTGTTAAATCTCGTGAATTTAGTCCCATTTTTAAGGAGAATATCAATGTTTATGATTTTGCCTCACAAAAATATAAATATCTGTGTATATAACTCATCTAATAATGTGAGAAAATAAGTCTAACTAGTTGGTAAAATTGACAACTGACTAATAAGAATAGAATAATGTCCATATGCGAACAACTAACGATGGTAAATATTGGAGCAGTTAGCCAATCAAAAGGTCAAGGCATTATTAAGGAAAGGTGAACAAAAAAATTTAAGATTATATAAGGAAAATGTTAGTACTCAATTGAGCAAATAAACCGAGTAGAATTATTCAAAGGAAACAATGTTTGCTAAGTGTTAATATATTGAAAACGTAGCCATGACCACGCGTTTAATTTTCAAGAATTCAACCACGTGAAAATTATTTTATACAAATATTGCACCGGTGAAACTATCAACACATTGCTACTTTTTTTTCCCATCAACATTAAATGTAACCAAAATGCACAATGTATACATCTATACAGTGAAGGGATCGTGGGATAAAAATTTTAACAAAAAAAATTTACAAATTTTTTAAGCTGTTAGATCTGAGGCGATCAACGGCTATAATGTATCCTCTCTCCATTTTCTCTCTCCACTTTCTCTTTCTATTTTTTCGGATATATCCCAGCCGTTTATTGCTTCAGATCCAACGGCTTAAAAAATTTATAAATTTTTTTATCAAAATTTTTGTCTCATAATCCGCTCTCATCTATATATATTTATTATCTATTACAATTATGCGGCAAACACAAAAAAAAAAAAATAGTTATTTTTGAAGGCCTATCAAACTTTGTTCCTCCAAGAAACAGGCATCTAATTTTTAAAAAAATTACCATAAGACTAAACTATAGTCAATAACTGAAAGGGGTATAAAAGTAATTTCGTATGTAACCACGCTGCATATTTTATGGGATAACCTACACAATTTTCGCAGGCCCCTCGGTACAATCTTAAACCTGCACAAATCTGATAACTTGCCAAAGAAAAACAGCTGCCTCATAAGATTTATTTGATTTATCTCTCTCCCAATTTTTTGTGATTTTCTCCTTTTACTGGTAAGATATATTAGTTTTTTTTAAAAAAAAAAATTAAATTTGCAGATTATGTATGTTGCCCTTTATGTTAAATCATAAAAACAATATAAATATTTGCTTAATTTGACTCCGCCAACAAACATGTGCTTTTTCTAGGAATGGAAATTTTACAGTATCGATAATGGAGTTAAATTGTAATTAATGAGTTCTTCAACT
>MKEJ01078535.1:0-15315 GCA_001753735.1 Embelia ribes
TGCTCCAACCGGCTCAATATCTCTCTCTCCATTTTGCCTAAATCTCTTATTTCTCATCAAATATAGAGAGTCAACTTCTCTCTCATCAAATATTGAAAGTGAATTGAAGTAGTTAGATAAAATAGAGAGCGTGTTTTGAGTGCATTTTAAAAAGTTGCTAGCTAAAGTAGTAAATTAAATATTTAAATATATTTTGAGTAATTATTTTACTGATAAGGGTTGGAGATGCTCTTACTCCTAGATCCCTTTTCTTTCTTGTTTATTCACTTTTCTTTATAAAAAAAAAATAATATTTTAATAAAATAAAAAATATAACAGATAATATGATGCAAAAGATAGAAAATAAAAATTCTATAAAATAAAGATAAAGTACACTTTTTTTTTTGTATTTTAAAGAATCTTTTAAAATAATATAATGCAAATACTCTTACCCTACAAAAAGAATTTTACAGTTTCACAAGCTCATATTTGGGTGGTGAAAAAATGAAAACATTTACCTGTGCAACCACAGTGATATCCATAGCATATTGTCCAAATGGCAAGAAGCTACTGTTGACAACAGTGAGATGAAGATTCTCAATCTCACTAAGCAGCTTCACAGCAAAGCCCTTTTGTTTCTCACAATGAATTCTAATAAGCACACTTTTCTCTGAGATCCTAGCTTCTATCTGGGGAAGTGCTTCCTTAAAATGGCCATCAAAGTTCTCATCAAATGATGAAGTATCATCATCTAAATACATATGTGATTTCTTCACAAACACCACTGATTCTTCTGATGATTTCATGCTTATTTTTTCCTCTAGAGTTTTCACACTTTCCTGAAGCTGTTTTAGGTACTTTATTGCATCTCCAAGCACAGAAGCTTTGTCCATCTGTGTTCAATTATTAATTAATTTAGGTATTTTTATAAACAATAAGTTTAAACAGTAATCGGTGTTTAAATGGTCAACAAAAATCTAAGAGCTTCCTCAAGTTTAATTAAATAATAAGATTAGGATCTCAAATTAAGTAAGACAAAAAGCGAAAAATGAATCAATGTACTAATCATATTGTTATTTTAACTTGTTAGAATTAGCTCACTCGGGCAAGAAAGTCGTACCACTTATGATTAATTAATTAGAATACTAATTAGGGTAAAATGAAATATGGGTCATCTTTAAATTGTCATTGTGTATTTTAACATTTTTATAATTGGCCATATTCATCGATTCTATTAGCATGACAAGATTACATTTTTAATTATATCTACCTCTATGGTATCAAAAAACTCTCGAATGTATAGCATACACTTTTTATAAGAAAGCTAGCTATGCTTGTTACATAGTGGTGATTTAAATTTAAATCTTGATAACTACAGTAAAATAATTTTGTGGGGATAAGCAGACGTCATGGTTAAATAAAATAATTAAATAGTTTACAGTGATTTATTGAACAAATTAATTAGTACATAGTGACTAATTATAAAAATATTATATTGCCCACCTCTCCCGTCCTATTTATTATGCCTTTTTCCCAAAAAAATGTTAGAAAATTTTAGTTAGTTTAGTTAAAGTATTAAACGACTCATTTCTTTTACTAGTATGCATAATTTAAAATATTAAAAGTTGTTGTTGTAAGATACTTGTTTGAACTAAATTTAAATACAGAAATGAAGTATAATTTTGGATGAAAAAAATTGAAATTTTGTCCTATGAAATAGAGACAACGAGAATACATGATAACTGTTTGAAAATAATTGTTATTATATGGTTACCTTTTTAAGGCCGGGAACCATAGCGGAAAGAGCAATGAATCGTTGGCTGAGTTTCTCTCTCCTCTTTCTTTCGGCCATGACTCGGTCTTGAACCTCAACGGGAGTTTTAGTCATGGCATTATTTGACCTCTTTTGCCCTGCTTTTGGTGACGAATTATTTTTGTTACCGTTGTTTGTATCTCCATCACGTAATAAGCTATCCATATTCTCATTAGACTGTTGAAAATTATTAAAACAACTTTTTTAGTTACAAATGTCGTTCCAGAAAAAGAAAGGTCCATTTTGATTTTCTCTGTTTGGTATTATATTTCAGTATATACCAAGTCAATAAAAGGCGAACTACTTTTAGTGAGGAAATTTTGTTAAGGAATCATAATATCAATTAGGGTAAATTACACTTTGCCTTCATGAGGTTTCGATAATGTTAAATTACCCCTTGATGTATCCGATATTACAACTTGCCCCCAATTATAACCAAAGTTTGACTTTCTTGTACAAAAAATTTTTTGTCGTATTTTTAAATTTATAACTTGATTTTTGGTTATATTAAAGAAAAAAATATTATATTTGTGGACAAAAATGTTTCTAAAAAGAATTATAACAAAAAAACCAATGCAAATGACATTATTTTAACAGGTAATTTAGTATTTTTTGAGTTATTTATCAGAAATGATATTAGTTTCACTTTGTCCCTCAAAAATTTGGGTGTGCAATGGCCATAAAATCTTAGGGGGCATTGTGAATTTCAGAAACCGCAAGAGTTTGTCTGAAATTATCAGAAACCTCATTAGGATAAAGTGTAATTTATCCTATCAATTATTATTCTCATTATCATGAGTTCATGGCTGTGTAAACACAAATATAACTCGAACAAAATGCTCCCTCCGATTTTAAGTATTTTTCTAATAAAATGATAAATTTACTAAATAAATATTCTTTTCACAATTTCAATATGAAAAATGGACAAACTACCAAAACTGTCCTTACATTAATAAGAGAGAAAATTGATATATTAATTATTTTTTTTTAGGAGAAAGAGAGTTAATTGACTTCATTAGAGTCACTTTAGTTCACCTCATATTTATTAATCATTACTTTAATTATGTCCTCCGATCAAAATAAACACAGAAAAAAGAACGAAGGGAGTATAAGTTAACACTACATGGAGAAAATAATTGTTGTTCCTTCTGCACATTACTCCTTCCGTTTCAAATTAAGTGTCGTATTGGAGATTTATTTTCGTTTCGTATTAAGTGTCGCTTTAGAAAAACGATGTCATATTTTATTACCTTTTTTCCAAATTTATCCCTATAAATTGCACAACACATTAATTGAGTTTGAATATTTTAATAAGGATAATTTGATAAAATAACACCATTTTGTTACATTCACGAGTCCATTTTAGTCTTCTTAAAACTTATGCTGAGTTTTAATTGAAAATGGAGGGTTATTGTTTACAAACTTTCACGAACTTTCTTTATTGAAACGCATTAAACATATTCTGATTGAGTTTCCTAATTGCGCTTACTTGCTTAGTAGTTTTGCTAGCATTAGGTGCATGGGCCGTTTTGAGCTGCTTCGGTGGCCTTTCAAAGCTAGTACGATAGATTTCTACCGACGAGCCACCACATGTGGCTGTGGCTGTGGCGGTGGTGGTGGTGGTGGAGGATACGCTACCAACCTTGTTATCTGATGTGGCGCCAAATGATTGCCTCTCGGGAAATGAAGACTGCTGAAAGTTTTCCTCTGGTGAACTCGCTAGCTGCACGTACTCATCGAGTTCACCACAGTGAATTATGCATTGGTCTATGAAATAATCATCGATCTCCTGTGAACAAATTTTGAAAAAGAAAAAGAAAAAAAAAACAATGATGACAATGCTATTCCCTCCCTCCCAAATAATTGAGCAATGCCATACCAATTAAAATTTTTTATTCAATTTTCTTTTCAATTGACATGTCAAAAGAATATTAATCTAGTCATTAATGCAATACATTTAAAAATCAATCACATTCAAAATTCTTTTTGTCACATAGCAGGTGAGAGAATCAGATAAATATTTTGTATGAGACTATCATTTAACCAAATAATAAGCTTCTCGGAATTTTCACTCCAATTAAGAAAAAATTAATTTGAAAGGTTTCAGCATTTAATTTCTTACTTACTCCCTTTGTTCTTTTTTAAATGGCCTTTAACTAAAATATAAAAATTCGTAAAGAAGTGGCCTTTTCATAATCGAGAATAAAATTTGATAAGCAACCTAAATTACCCATTTCATTAATTATTTTTGTATTTTTCAAAAAAATTCATTTACTTACAATGCAAGGATATTAATGAAAGATACTTTAATTCATATTTTTTTATTAATTTGTTTTAATTTGTGTGCACAAATTAAAAGGTCAATTAATAAATAAGTGAGGAAACACTTTTTAACTACTAATAAAATTTGCAAAAGGATGAACAAGAAACAAAAAGTCAAAGGTTCGTTCAATTGATATTATTGATTTTGTCTCATGTGTATTACTGTCGTTGTTTTAAAGCAATAATGACAAAGAAATTCATTAAATAATATAACTTTGAGCAAAGGATATATATAAATTACTTAAATATTTATTTTTTATAAAATTATTATAATATTTAATTAAAATAAGATGATTAGAATTGTAAATAGAGAAATAAGTGTATTCTTGATTTTTTAAAATGACGCATATTTTGAAACAAAAATATTTATCTAAATTAACATTTATTTTGAAAAGAAATGAATAATAATTTCCTCACCAGTTCCGAAATCCAACTCTTCATGGCCATATCCATAATCCAGTCTCTTTTTCTAAAAAAAAATATATATATATCAAAAAACAAAAATGGAAAAATTATCCCGTCACAAATCAGGAGAATCCAATGTCTTACAATAAATAAAAGCAATTAATATAGGGAAATTAATAGCTCAGAGTCACTATCCACCCAAATTTAAATATTTTTGCCAACATGAAGACGACCAATGAAGCAGATTAATTAAAATTCTTAAAGCCAACGCTTCAAAACAGAGGACTATATGGATTTGCTTTTATTCTTTCTTTTTCTTTTCTATTTTCAGGTCTGTATCCTCCTCCTTCAAGTGAAAACACTAATTTGCTGAAAAACTAAAATTGCGGACAAAATTATCCGTACAAAAAAATAAAAGATTACGAGGTCAAAAGAGCTTTATGTCCATAATAATCCAAAAGTAGAAAGAAAATTCATTATCATTTATTTATGAACTAATATAAACTGAATTTATAAACTTTGGATAGTGAGCTCAAAAGAGCTTTGTGGCCATGATAATCAAACCCGAGAAACAACTTCCATAAATATTATTTTATAAATTAAATTTATAAAATTTGTCAAAAAGGTTGAAGAGTTTGTAAAGGAAGAACAAATTAAAAAGATCTAGTAGTGTTGTAATTATTACCGTTATTAAATCAAAAAGGGGGAAAGAATTTAGAGAGTTGGTCAGCAGATTCTATGCTTACCTTGCTCAGTGAAGAACTTTTTTCAGCTTTTAAGTTCGCATTTTGAAGCTTTTGGAGGGTTTATATATAGATGGTATCACCCTTAGCTGCCGTGTACAATGATATGACTAATAATTGAAGCTTTTAAATTTTGAAAAATACAGAATCTAATAACCACGTGTGAAAATCTTGGTAGCAACAATGTGAAGGCCACAGGATACCGTTCTGAGCCCTGTGCATTATCGTTAATAATAATGGTGGCACTGAAAAGTTAAATAACAATATTATCAATAGTGGTTATAGTGGTGCACATTTTTTTAATAAAATTTAATGCGGAAATTGACTGATAAAATAGAATAGTAACGGTAAGAGTTAGTGGTGCATAATTTTTAAGTAAAGTTTGGTTTGAAAATGTCTCGGACCATGAAGTTCCGATCCTATCAGTACCGACTATAACTTTGTGTAATTTTGGCTACTTATGGCATTCCCAATACCCAATATCGAAAAATTAGAGAATAATAAAAATAAAACTCCCATTAGCATCTCTTAAACTATACACTCCTTCTAAATCAGGAAAATGAGCTACAGTTCTTCTCTTGAATTCGGAGAGTAATATTTGCTCCTCTATCTAATCAAATATATTTTTTTAATAATTTTTAAAAAATGAAAATCATAATCTAGCAATGCAGGTGCCCATCCTACACCTTCGGGTGATCGCTGGTCGTTGCCAATATCTACCCCAGGTTCAGCTATATATAGATGAGAGAATGGCATCAATGTTTTTCAAGCAGCAGGAGAGAGATAGAGAGAGAGTAGAGTTAGCAAAGATTGAGATAGATGAGAAAGGTCGAGGAGAAGCACTTCGATACAGGTGTGCCTAAACGTAACCTTCATGCAGTTCGATACAAGTGTGTTTTAATCCTAACCACTCAAATGAATTAAATATTATTAAAATTAACTTAATGATTTGTTTTTTGTTTGAATATTATACTCAACAAGTTTTTAATCACAATTTATTATTATTCATCACGGTTGTTTTTAATCACAAATTATCACAGTTCATCACCATTCATCACAATTATAAAACTTCTTAACATATTCAACAAGTTTATTATTAAAATAATAAAAAGATGCAACTTTTTGATTAAAAAATTAAATAAAAATACAATCTTTTTCTACTTTTTGAATTTGTCTTATAATATATTTTAATTCAAAGGTTGTGATTACTTCATATTAATAATCCAATAGCTCAAATAAAAAGTGATAGACCAATCTGCACCGATGTGACAGTTGGATCCACCTGTACCGAAGTTGCGCCCGGGAGAGAAAGAGACAACAGGAATGGGGTGGAGAGCGTATGTAGAAAGAGAGAGCGTGGGAGAGAGAAAATATTTTTTTTTATTTTTTAATATATATTTATTTTTATTTTAAATATATTTAGTAAAAGACGCAAAAACCCCCTTACACGTCACGTGCAGAGCAAACGAACCATGTGTTTGGAAGGAATTCGTCCAATATAAATCGATTTGATTCAAAATGAAAGGTTTAATTGATAAAAAAAAAAGTTGAGTTATCAAATTGATTTTGGCTAATAGATTAGTGTACTAAAAAGTAATTAACCAGGAAATGAATACAATTTTGAGATTATTTCGGCTCGAGTGATTATCAAAGTTGAAGGTTAAAACTAAATATTATGCTTTATATACTCATGCTATCAAATAGTGCCATAAGAGGTGTTTCTATCAAAACAAGGCGTCATCTGAGGATTTGTTTACTTGCAGTTTTAAGAACAAAAACTACTTTTTTAAAAGTTTTTTTCTTTTAAAAACTTTTAAAAAAAGGAGCTAAATGCTTCCTATTTAGAACATCTAATTATTTTGGACCAAAACAACAAAAAATTTGGTACAAAATGTGAGAAATCAAATGCAGTCAAATTTTATAAAAAAAATAAAAAGAAAATTATCTTAAAAATGTACAACCAAACAAATACTCATTTGTATATCTTCATTCTATATTTCCATTAATTTATCAACAATCTTTGACACTATTTACCCATCAATTATTGCTTTGGTGCTCGTAGTAATTCAATAAAATAAAATAAAATAAATCACAAGTCACATTATGTGAACAATATTCATTATATCCAAATTACCATATTGTCACTAACATAGATTGATTACAAATTTCCAACCTTAACACTAGAAACTTAAATAGGCCTTTTTTTCTCAAACGTAAATAGACCTTAATCCGCTGGCCTCAGTCGATGCTGAGTCGACTTCTTAACATTCGAGTCCACTCAGTCGAGTCATTGCCCAACGAAAAAATGATCAACCATTATAATACAACAATTATATGACAAAACTTCGAAAATCATCACCCTAGACAAATTGATTAAAATTAAAAGGAGAATTGCTTTGCGTCGCACTCGCCTTGAACATTTCCGTCCTTTACAATAGAATTAAGACTTAGGACGTCGCTGCTGCACCGGATAACCAATACTAAGCAAAGCTCATTCCCTATAAATAATAATTGCAAATCTTATCCGTAGAAACCAGTTTGGCTCCACACTGCATCGCGGACGCGGCTCATGTCGCGACCCTTGAGGGTCCGCCCGACGCCTTCCAACACCGATGTGGCGGCCATTTTCCGATACTCTCGTGCCAAATACTCGTGCGGTGGGACCATCTCGTAGTCGATCTCGTCCACCTCATCCGAGTCGTGCAACGACTCGACCGAGTTGACTCGGTAGACCTTCGACCAGTCGGGCACATTGACCGGTGCGGAGGTCGCCTCGTGTCGCCCCCGTGGCGAATCCTGGCCCCGGAACTGGTGGATGATCCTCGACGACGACATGGTCCTTCCGGATTCGTCCTCGAAAGCCAAGGAGAGGCCGCCTACGTGGCGGTGGACTGGTGGCGTGTGCCTGCGACTTTCCGGGTGTGGGGTCCACTCCTCGTAGGATCCGTTGACCACGGTCTGGTCATCGTTGACCATGGACCAGACGTCATCTTCCCGGAGCTCCGGCGACTCCGTCGCCGTCCCCTGGCCATGATTGTAGCCATGGAGAAACCGTTCGCTGCGGCTGATTGTTAGTTTCCGACCCTTTGCCATGAACTATGAATGGATAAATATATATTTATATTTATATATAATTTTTTTTATATTTTTTATCAGAATATGTTGATCTCTCACGATCAAAAAAGCACAGGCAATTCAGTTGAAGCTAGCAGTTGTATATATAGAGTTTCTTGAATATGAAGTGGTGGGACCTATTTGCATTTCATTTGAATTTGGATTTCATTTTGTCGGGAAAAAATTCATTAATGTTTCAATAATCAAATGAGAACAAATAATCACAAATGTTGTCTCATACAATTAGTTGTAGTTGTTAAGGTAAATTACACTTCGGCCCCGCGATGTTTCTAATAATTTCATTTTACCCCCTATATTCTTGAAACTACATTTTCCCTTCAAAGTTTCGCAAAAGACTTAATTACCCTCTAAAGTAAAATGTGAAAACAAGGGAAAAGGAATGGGGTCTCACCCGCTTTTGTTCCAGTTTACATTTCTCTATATTTTTGTTGATGTTAGAAAATCTAATAAGTTGGGAATTGGGTGATGGGTTCTTTGATTTTTTAAGACTTGGTTTGTGATAATGTGATGATTTAATGGATAGTTTTAGAACGAGTCATTTCTAGGTTTTGGATTTTATTTGGGAGTGAGATATTTGAAAATGAGGTTAATTTTGGCTTCTATGTGTAAAATCAAGATGATATATCTATAGAAGTGTAGTATATATTTGGGATTTGCTCATTCTCATACTAAAAAAAATTTTGTAATAAGAAAATGGATTTTTAGGCTCTTTTGCGAATTTTAGGAATTATTTGTTACTGAAACTTTAAATTTGAGCAAAAATTGGGAAGGAGAGAAAGGGGTGGGAGGAAAGAGGAACTTTTTTCACATTTTAATTTGCAATATTTTAATTATTGAAGGTATTTTGGGGCAATCATAATTTCTAAACTATTGTGAGTTAACTCATAATTAATGTTGGGGGCAAATTGTTAGTTGACCAAAAAATGTGGGAGGTAATTGGTAATGCTAGAAATCTTAGTGGATAAACTAAAATTGTCAGAAACCTCATGGGGGCGAAGTGTAATTTACCTTTATATTTTAAATTGTTTAAGTTTTGTTTTTTACGATAATGATCAGTCCAAATTTATAAAAATATAATATTATCTCTTAACACAAAATATGCAAGTTAAAACTAATTGATTGATTTATAATTTTGGGTATAATGACTTTTGTTAAAAAAAAAAAAAGATGAATGTTAAACTTGGAAGAAAAAAGTGTATGAAATATTTAATAGGGTTAGTAATTTTTATAGAATAGTTAGAAAATATAATTTCTTCCTTTTTTTTTCAAATTTCTATCTTATTTAAATGAAAATAAAAAAAAATCAATTTAAAAGTTAAATATAAAAGTTATTCTATATTTAAATAAAAAAAATAAAAAAAATTGAAGGTCATAAAAAGCAAGAATATAACATCCCTAAACTGTAAAACTGTAATTTACCCAAAATATAAAACTGTAATTGACCCAAATTATAAAAACAAGAAGAATTAAAGTAACCAAAACTTTTCTTCCCCTTTTATGTCCGCCCAAGTTCATCTCCATTCGAGGCAAACCTTCGATTCTCTCTCTAAATTGTTACACAATTGTTCTCAATTTAAGAATCTCAAATCTCTAAAAAAAATCCATGCTTTCCTAATAACAACAGGCTCGCTATTTCTATCCCCAATTATTCACTCTAAACTCATAGACACATACACTATATGCACTAACACAGACCACTCCAAAACCCTTTCAAAATTCTTAAATTGCTTAGACCCATCATACCCATTACAGTTTAATTCATTAATATCCGATTTTCGGAGAAATAATTGTTCTTTTCTTGCCATAAAAACCTTTACTTTTATGTACATGAATGGGGTTTGTATAGATACATACGCTCTGTGTAGCGCTTTGACGGCTTGCTCGGATGTCGAATCGGTTGGATTTGGAATTCAGTTGCATACCCACGTGGCGAAATCGGGTTGGATGTCGAGTGTGTTTGTGGGTAGCGCCCTGATTGATTTTTATTCGAAAATGTTGCTTATTCATGATGCTCGAGAGGTGTTCGATGAAATGCCCGTGAGGAATACAGTTTGTGTAAATGCTCTTTTGTCGGGGTATATGGAGGCTAAGTCATGGAATGAAGGGCTTGAGATTGTGAGGAAGATGCCCATTTTGAACTTTGATTTTGATAATTTGACACTGTCGGCTGCTTTACGTGCTTGTTCTGGACTATTCGCTATCCAATTGGGTAAACAAGTTCACGCAAAAATGATACGCACGGTTCTTTTTGTAGAAGATGTTTTTCTTCAGAGTTCATTGATTGAGATGTATGGAAAGTGTGGACTAGTTGAGAAAGCTAAGCAAGCCTTTGAGTTGGTAGGTTTTAAGCTAGAGAGAGAGCAGAAGAGGGATTTGGTTCTATGGACTTCTCTGCTTGGTTTATATGGAAGAAATGGGCATTTTAGTGAGGTAATAAGATTATACAAAGATATGCTTGTAGAGGGTGTTAAACCGGATGAGGTAGCATTTGTGAGCATCATCTCAGCTTGTGCTCACACAGGCCAGATAGAACTAGGTATCGAATATTTCAAATCCATGGTTGATGATTTTGAGTTGAATCCTCAAGTAGAACACTATAGTTGTCTTATCGATTTGCTTTGTCGAGGTGGGGAGGTGGATAAAGCATGGAATCTAGTTAATGAGATGTCATGTAGAACTAACTCCGATTGCAGTGTTTCGATGTGGGGGTCTCTGCTTAGCGCGTGTAATGAGTGCGGTAATGTTGATATGGGTATATTGGCAGCTCAAAAGGCACTTGAGTTAGATCCAAAGAACGTGGGGGTTTATGTTTTGTTATCAAATATGTATGTTAGGCATGGTATGTGGGATGAGATCGAGCCGTTGAGGGAAATGATGAGAGGGAAGGGGTTGGAGAAAGATATTGGATGTAGCTGGATAGAGGTCACAGCTTAAAGTCGAGGTGAACTATACAAAATGCGGAGTTACAAGGCAAATGATATCAAAGCTGATCAAGTCCCCATTCTGTGGGCACTGAGTTTTCAATCACCATGCACCTTTTTTGGTTTATCTTTTCTTATTCTTCTTCTTATTATTATTCCTTCTAAACCCTTAAACTTTGCTTTGTATTAGGATGAATGTACAATACTGCTCGGTGTTATTTTGATTGATAGACGACAAATATAGAGCATTGTCATTCATTAATAATAAAGTTTTCTTCTTTCCAACCAAAGGTCTTTTAGAATGTATGCGACTGATGCAGGGTTCTATTTTGAAAATAGAAGTATTATTCATAAACTTCTTATTGGAACAAATGGTTAGGGTTGCATGCATTGACATTGTAATCATTATAAGCAGACGGTCTTGAATTTTTCTTCTCATGGAGCAAATGGATGCAACTGAAAGTCTGAAATCATTGTATGGACATCAAGAAATGTATATCGGATATGTAAGCATAAGGATTTCGTTGTCATTTGACAAGCAGCGGTCTAAACTATTGATGTACCAGACCAAAGGAAAAGGAAAATAAACCAAACTAGTTTGCATCAGATTGTTGGAATCTACTGCTCTATGTGTATAGCTTTACACGCTACATTGATGCGTAAATTCTCGAATCAGCTGATCCCAATCAATTAAATGACGGCCCAATGTGAAGTATCTTATATCTTTCTTTGTTCTTATCTTCTTTCTTTCTACATCAAATTGTCATTATAACCTTCTGTGAATGTACGTAAACCCCGACCATTTCATTTCAGTAATCCTTTGTTAAGCTCACATAAATTTGTTTTTCTTTCGTGTCTTAGTTAGGCACCTGAGTAAAACTAAAGATCAGTTTGACGTGGCTTCTCATTCTATTCCTAAATGAACTAGCAGATGAAGATAGAGAGAAACCTTCATTTCCAATATTATGATGTGTCCTCCATGTGCAATGTGCTCATCTTGACACTGCTCCTCTGTGGCTGGCTCCTTTTCTGGTGTGATCCCTATCTTTAATTCTCATTTTTTGCAATGTGAATGCATGATATTCCTGCACTCAAACTACAGAATAAAAAAAAATTGAACCGAGGGATTAAACAATTAACTTGTTTGGTTGCAATTCTCAAACTCAACCTTTTTCGCTTTTGGCTTAAAAACCAGCATGAATTTTGCTGTTTAGCTTTTTAGCTGAGCTGTGAAAATCAAAACTCTCTGTGTTGTATCTTCTGCAGCTACATAACGCCTATATGTATACCTGAGTTGGGCTCCAAACAAGATTGCATTTATGACGAGCCATGCGATGACTATCGTGCTGGATGGTCATTCGTCCAATACAAGTCGTAAAACTACAACAAGGTATATAATTATATTTACCATATGAAATTTGTATGAGTGATCCAGATTTAATTCTTCTCCATGTTTTCAGCTAGGATAGACTAAATTGTAAACTTAGGGAAATGTGATAACATAAGTGGATAGGAACAAAAACGAGTCTTGCGGGTAGTTTACCACAAATGGAGGGCTGGACTAAGGTAGACGAGTGCCCCACTATTTGAAGGTCTGGATTTGCTAACAAATCAAATGTCAATGTCATTACTGACAAAATTAAATCCAAACTCAGTCAGACGGTGGGGCAGCTAGTTGCCTTAAGGCAACCCCACTTCGGTTTATTACATGTTTTCAAGTAAGAAATTGTCTTGTTGGGACAATTTGTATACATAAGGTAGTCGTTTGAGTTAGTTGGGATTGATGTCATGACTAGTCCTTTGTAAGAGGGTTTAAGGGGGCAAGAGTAACATGGCCTTCGTGTGCTTTTTGAGAGCCTAGGTCAATGTTACCTTATGATCAAAGTCAAAGAAGTCCAATGTGTTAAGAATTTTGGCATAGAAAATAAGTACATGTTCATGAATTCATTGTGGGACATAACTAGTTCTCTCCTCTTGATAATTTTTTCAAAGACACGATTTTAATAAATTACTTATGGGAAATGATTTCGATACTGACAATCGTATACTGGTCTTATATCATACTTTTGTGTTTGAGTGAAGGAAAACATCAATGCATGAGACGTAACCATATAACTGGCTTTATATATCATTAATTATTACACGAAAGCGGGGATTGATGGGTATTAAGGATGGACCTTTCATTACAGCTCAATTTTGTAGGATGATTGATAATCTAATAGGGTATAGACATTTTGGTTCAAATTGTGCGAACGAATTATTGTAATAACGATCTCCCTATTTAATCTTACTTGTGGATCTTTGTTATTTTTCCCATGCGAGGAAGAGTGCAACATTGTTTGATATGCATCGTGTTTCTAATTTCTAACAGTTTAAGCTTTTTAAGGACAGTTAATACATACTTTTCCCCATATACAATAGCCATATTTACAGTCAGTTGTGTATGATTTACATTATTAGGATCGATGCATAAATAATGCCTTCATCCATGAACTAAAATTTATACCGTTCTAGAGGAAACCGTATCATATATTTCTTAACGATTTTATTTTTATTTTTATATGAAGCGGCGTATGTGAATCCACTTGGTTGGATTATAGTAGAATTCTACAATCAATTTCATTTTCTTAAATTTCTCTTTCCCCCCCTTTTTTGGGTACTAAATTTTGCATTATTTACTTGCATTATACAGGCTCTCAACTACATACCCTTATTTATTTTCGAGTCACCAGAAGCGGGAGTGTCGTGCAACCCTGCCAAATTTAAAATAGCGGCTGAGATTAGAATAATTTTTAATTTAAATTTTTTTTGTGAATTGCGCACTCTTTTGGCCCATAGAGCATTCACGGTATAAGTTCCATGCTCCTCTGCGATTTGGCTAATTTTAGATCACAAACTTCAAACTTATACAATTATTTTGTAAAATTGATTTGTTTGCATACGATTACTCGTGGTACTTCTATATCTTGATTTTACTTACTCCCATCCGTACGAAAATGGTATACCTTCGGCTAGATTTACTTGATTAAAAATATACTATAAAAATTGTTTTATTAATTACAAGATTAAAAAGTACTAATTATCATGCTAGTTAACAAGGAAAAAGGAGCTTCCCATACAAAAAAAAAAAAAAAAAAAAGTGGTGTAACTGTTATGCACTGTTTTATAAATACAGGAATTGAATCTTTTAATAAAAAAATTTATAGCAATAATTTTAATTAATTATTATTAAATTTTATTTTTATGGTTAAAAATTAATAGTAAAAAGTTATACCATTTGACAGGAGTATTACACTCTTGACCCAGTTACTGAAAAGACAATATAAAAATTCATAGATAAATTTCATGCAAAGGATGGTAATATTATTATTTTGTGTAGGCTGGGTTGAAAGTGAATTTCGGTACTCCCAAGGTGTAAGTTGCCCACTCTTCATATAAAAGTTGTAATAATAATTACAATAAATATAATTTTTCATTTAGTATGTGAATAATATTGGGAAATAAACACCAAATCTTAAAATTAGGCCTCACGTCCGCACAGAGAGACGGAAATATGAGTTTATTAAAAGGAGTTATAGATATTTTATAATTTTTTATTATTAAAATTTTAAATGTATTTTTTTTCTATAATTTTAAAATTAAATTTTATGTGTAAATTCATACAAGTGATTTCAAGAAACAGTATCCAAAACTCTTATTTATATTTCTCGTACGGTTATACACTCAAGTCAGGGTATGTACAATACAATTATCTAACACTAATGGGAGATAAAATATAGGTTACAAAAATAAAAAAAATTATATGTATTTACAAAAATATTTTTATAATTTTTTATTACAAAATTCTATTTCTGTAACTTTCATTTTATTCCATACTCCGAATATATAATTTTAGAGTCAGACCCCTCTTCCGTATCCAAAATATCGTTGACAAGAGGGGGGGGGTGGGGGGGGGGGGGGGGGGGGGGGGGGGGGGGGGGGGGGGGGGGTGGGGGGG
>MKEJ01078537.1:0-10530 GCA_001753735.1 Embelia ribes
AATCAATTCGTACACAACAAGAAATCAACAATAAGAAATCACTATCTTAAAATAGAAATAGAAATTGAAGCCAAAAATTTCACCAACAAGTCAAATTGGCAACATTGAAGATTTATCTCAAATCTCTTCAAACCCTAGATGTTGATTCATCACCAATCTTAAATCCCCTTCTTGAGCTACTCCTTAATATCTTATAAACCCTTATTAATAATAACAGTGGAAATTTGGTAACCAAACATCCCAAATTTCTCTCTTTCGAAGCCAAATTGCTTCGGCTGAATATATGTACTTGTGAGTATGCTGCAAAAAGTGTTGAATAATGTCGACCCCAATCTCACGCGCCAAAGCCTGGAAATCAGCCCTTATTATTGGTCCTTGAGTTGGCCTAAATTTCAAAAATGCCACTAACCATTTAGAAAACAAATAGCACTAGCAGCAAGCATTTTTGTCCAGCCTTGCCTATTTCATGATGAGTCCCGTTTCATCCCGAACTCCATCTATTTGATACTATATAAATTCGAAATCTTTTAACACCATTTGAGTATTTTCGATTACTAAAGAATGTCATCCTCCACGTAGAAGGGATACCTAAAACTTTCGTTCCTCGGAGATTGCAAGTAAGAGATAGTTTCTTTCTTTCTCCCAAGAAAAAAGGGAACAGATGGTAATAGTTTTCGGACCTAGTATATCTATGTATAAATATATTATTTTTTTACTAAGATTTAAAGTTTATAAGAAATGCTACGTATTGGAATCTAAAACTAAAGCAATACTGTCTCTGTGTACACAAGGCGAAGCCATATAAAAGAAAAATGATCGATTGCCTCGTCTGGTTGGGTGCAAAAATTACTTTAAGAATATATATACTTTACGTGATCAGACGTTTGAGCTTCGATGACGCTAACTTTTTATCCCCAGTAGCTAGTTCGCTTGGCAATTTTTTTGAGCAGCTAGCCAGTTTTTAGTTCACAATTGGGTTAGGTCCTCTCAACTCGTTGGTTTCGGTACGGCGGTAGAAGTGAACTTGAGATCAAATCCAATGAAAGATGTATCAAGTTGTATCTCGGTTTTTTTTTTAAAAAAAAATTTATTTTGTTATGATAAAACTTTAATTTAATGTCATTGAAGAAACTTAATAAAAGAAGTTGGATAACCAATATGGTAAAATGTTATTCAAAGAAATAACTACTCATATTCTCGCGTGAAATGGTTATTTCATTACTTAAAAGAAAATACAGTAATTGTAATCTTATCTCATTATTCAAAGAAATAACTACTCATATTCTAGAGCCTAGGTGTCCAGAGATTTTTCTTGAATTTGATTCCTTGTTATTGTTAACTACGCTAACGTTAAGAGTAAAAGCTCTTAGCAAAAGTTGAGAACTAATTATGAAAAGAAAATTTTAGCTTAATTATACAGTATATGCTGAATGGTAGGGTAATCGGAATCTTATAAAAGTTGTTGTGACATTGTCGTTTGTACTTATATTTACACAAAAAATTGCCATTTGGAGGCTTTGATAAGATCAATGATAACAATAATTACTAATATGAGGAATCACAAAAGAATATAAAATAAGAACTATAAGAAAATCAACCAGGGTCAACCCAATCATGGACCAGGACTCCAAGGCTTGTGCAAGGTTCCTGTGTATGAGCCTTGTGACCATGTAGACGGATCCCGTAAGCTCGTGTTTGTCTCATTTTTTCTCGTAGACTCGCTTAATCTCAGAGGAAGAGGACGAATGTTGAGACTTGAATGTCAAGTTGAAATATGAGAGGAAAATGGCAGTTTTGTATGCCGTATATTTGCTGATTCTTAACAAAAGGAAGCGAATGTAAATTAGTTTTCAGGGCAGGGGCCGGGCTTGGGGTGTGCCCAACAAGCCCAGGGGCTTGGCAACCCACCGGCCAGGGCAAAAAAAAAAAATAAAATTTATTAAGTATAAAAAAAATGAATAATATGCAACTATCTTTAGATTTTTGTTTAATACAAAATTGAAAAATATTTGTGAACCGCAGTTGAAAAAGGATTGAACTAAACTTCAAAGTTTCTTGGAACACAATGAACATGGTGATATTTATGGGGATGAGTTATTTCAAGAATTTAGACATTTGAAAATAATATTGCCAAGAGAAGTGACAAAATCGATTGACATACTTGATTTTATAAGGTCTTATTGGAAAGATGGGAGTTTTCAAATGGTATGGATAGCTTATCAAATTTTATTGATTATACCGGTTTTAGTTGTTTTGGCGGAGAGGAGTTTCTCTAAATTGAAGTTGATCAAAACTTACCTTCGGACTACCATGTCACAATAGAGATTAAGTGAATTAGTTACAATCTCAATTAAAAATGAGTTCTTAGATAAGTTAAAGTATGATGAGTTGATTGAAGAATTTGCTTCAAAAAATATAAGGAGAAGTGTGTTTCTTTGAATTGATTCGTGGTAATTATAAATAACCATAATCGGATTGTCTTTTGATATAATTAATGCTAAAAAAGTATAATATAACTTTCATTTTGTTTTTTGTTCTTGACTTGTATGTCTTTTTTTTGTTACATAATAGAAGGGGCAAAAATTTTTATGTCGGGTTTAGGCAACCCAATAGATAGGGCTAGCACTGTATTGATCCCACTGGATGAAATCATAATTCATGATATCAATGGATGTGTTAGGATTGTTAGATTATGGGATACGGCAAGGCGGTGTAAGGATAGTACCATCAATATAACCAAAAAAGTTTTGCATGCATAGTCACAGAACGAGTTGTTTTTCCAGAGCAAACAATTGTCCCCGATCAACTTGATGGTAAGGAAGTGTTGTAATCATATAATAGTAGCAATAGTAACATTAGGCGAAGCCTATTCTCATCCATAGTCAATGGCATAGCTTTGCTTATCCTATGAATCTGCACATCTCATACACTCAATATAATTGTTGGTACAAGATGGCAAATCAATAAGGGGTAAATTGGATTTCTTTAAAAATTATCGAGTTAAAATATTATTTCCTCTTAAGTTTAAATAAAAGTGATAATGATTATTGATTATTGTAATTGTGCAGAGCAATGAGAATACTAATAAAATTTAAGGAAAGATATATGATATTTGGTGATATATAGTAGTTCCTTAAAAACTTTGACATTGCGTTAAAGCCTCTACTCTACTTTTTCAAGGTTTACCCATGAGTTCTCTTTAGTTTCTGGCGAAATCGTTGCACCTTAAAAGACTAGTTAGTGATCCCAAATAGATTTGTGGGTGACTTGAAACCATTACAACCTTGATCTACTTGAGTTTCTAGTTCGAGCTTACACTCATAAATCGAGTATAATATCTCTTACAACTATCTAATTCACTCAAGAATGAGAGATTATTAATCACTCTCAATATTACAATAAGTTTGAAAACAAAAAATCTCCACTCAACCCCTTTTACAAACATATTATAGAATCTTTATACTAGTAAGAACTAAAAAGGAGGGAATCTTAAACTTTTGGCATTTTAGATTTTAACTTCTTGGCTTTTGAGCTTGTGAGATAATGATGTACCATCAATAGAGTAATAAGGTTGAGTATATATTGGCCTTGGATAAGATAAGGTGTGCCCTAGGTTTGCCATAGGTTCAAAACATTGAGCCATCGTGAGAGGTACTTTTTGAACTTTAAAGATTTGCTATCTTATATAGTTTGGCAACTCCGAGTTCAATATCTGTGACTATTTGGCGACTAGCAGCCATCGTACATAGAAAAAAATATTATATTTTTACACATTGGTTCTTCAAGTAGGGACTCTGACATAGTTTGTCTGATGGGTTATCCGGTGACCTAGAGGCATCGAACAACCTCCAGGTAGTCTAAAAAAAGCCCATGAAAAAATTGCCTTGAACCATAGCTTTTTGACTTCTTTTCACAACTTTATCTACTTGTCTCGTTTCTTAATTTTTATAGCATTTTAACTTGCAACACTAGATAAAAATTTTAGTACAACAATAATACAAGACTTGTGTATTTTTCACAAATTTTGTTATCATAAAAAAATAACTCTTTTTAATTTAAACATTGGAGCAACACTAGTCCTATACTCAATACATTAGAAGCTCATGACCTTACTTTACTAGGTCATCTGCTCTTCATCAGTCATACTCGAAATTAACTTGACTCGTATTAGAACTACTCGAGCTTGGAGTTTAAATTTAAGTTTGAGCTCAAACTTGATTTGGCTAATAATAAGCAACCTCAAGCTTAACTCGGAGATTATTTTTTTCTTTCATAGTGATAAATAAATGTACTTATTTACATATATGTGTGTGTGTGTGTATTAATATAAATATAAATCTATTTATCTTTATATATTGCTCGAACTACTCGCGAGTTCAAACGAATCGAGTGTATTAATATTTAAACTCGATACGAACTTGAATTAAGCATGAAAGCCTACTCGTTAAGAGCTTGAGTCATAGCCACCCCCTAATGACATGTAATATCATATTTTCTTTCTGCAAGTTATGTGCTTTTTAACAACACAAATGCCCCAAAATTTTGAGTTTTCATGACTTGAAATGTTGCCTTGTATTATGGATGAATTTTTATGCTTTACTCTAATAAACTGAGATGTCAAAGAGTCATTGTGAATAGGAATGAAGTGCTAACTTTAGCAACATTCCAACCAATTAACTCCCACCAAATAATCCAAGCCAAAGTGGCTCTTAAGCCATTCGGCATGTCCATAGGCGACCTTCCAATTCTTGTCATAATACATATAATTCCAGTTGACGATGTCATCTTCGCGCCAAAATACTTACCTTTCAAATCCATAATTCCCACAACATATTTCCCTCATTTCGCCATCGTTCACCTCTTTAGCTCTGCTTCTCCCTAGCTATTGACGGTGGAATATCAACCCTCAATGGCAAATTACACTAGCTTATTCGAACACAAATTTCTAATTTTGGTGACAAAGGTCTATTACCTTATGTATTGACTCAAATTCAAATAAATCAAATTAATTTACCCATGAATTATTGGAAACATTACAAAACTATTTTTATTTAGTCCATTATCCCGATTTGATTAAGCCTGTAGAAAGAGAAAGTGGGAAGAAAGGGTGAAAAGAGTTGGTAGGAAGAGAATGAATTGTTGATAGCATTGTGTTTTTCTTTGTCAACCCCACACATTAATTATACATTAATTAATGCTAAATAAGAGTCTAGTTGATTGCAAAATGGGGTGCGAGTCTAGTCCGCTCATCCCTCATGATATTTTGATTACAATTATATTATATATATAAATGATAAATGTACACTCACTAAATATACGAATACAAATATTTATTGTGGCAATATTTTGAATACCAATATATTATAGTCAATGATGTCACGTATTTACATCATGACTCTCCAAAAATATTGTGTCAAATTATAATAATTTTGACTTAAAATAATGTTTATGTTAGAATCATCCAAATAATTTTAAAAATATCTAATAACACAAAAATTCTATATAAGGTCTCAAACTAAATACGTATAAGAGCTTTATTATTTCCCTTTTTTGCCTTAAGCATTCTTTCTCTTTGATAATTACCAAGCGTTAATATCATTCTTTATATTTGGGATATATATCTCATTTAATTTATCAAATGAAAACTTTTGGACCATAAATATATATATTTTTTAAGAAATTTTAAGAAAATGGTAGAGTGGATTTCTAAGTAAAAAGCTAACTATTCATAATTTTTTCTATAAAGGATAATATTTTCCAATTAAATATTTAAAAAATAACCAAGATTAGGCATAATATATCTTTATATTTTATTATATTGATATGTGATTATTTTAAAATAAGTTTATAGAAAGAACAGTGTACATATAACTCCTAAAATATTGATTTTTATGTAACTAACATAAATGACTTCCCATAAATTTGGTTTTATTTCTAATTAATCAAGAAATTATGCTACTCTCACTTGTAATTACGCAAATACATGTACATTGTATTTGCAATACATACATATACCAAACCCCTCCAATACCAATTGATTCTCTCTGATTGATTCAAAGAGATTATCTCTCTCTTACCCATCTCTGGATTTCGCCGCCGCCTCCTCTCTCATCTGATCACTCAGGTTTTCGATTACTCAAATCCATTTGGCTGATTTAAAAATTTAATCTTAAATTGATTCTTGTGTTTAATTAAATCAAGAAAATGTTCCTACTAGTAGATCCAGGGGGGTTTCTGGTAAATAATGTGAAATGAGATGAAATTTAGATAGAGATAGCAATTGAATACTTTTCTCTTGTATTTGCAGTGACACAAATTGCTTGTCGATGGTGAATCATCGTGAAACCTATGTTTTTAGCTTGTTTCTTATTTGTTTCTTAGTTCAATAATCATGAAACCTATGTTTTTGCATATAAACCCATGTTTTTTTCGGGTTAAATGATGTGAAATGAGATGGATTTTAGATGGAGATTGCAAGTGAGTGCTTTTTTAGTGCAGCATCTTAGCAATGAAAGTTATTTCTTGTGAACCAATTAATTGTTGATGTGAATTCAGTTCAAAAGTATCACTTTTTAGCTTATTCCTATTGTGTTATGTTGTTGCATAAACACGAAACCTATGTTATTGGGTATAAACCCATGTTTTTTGTTTTTGTGAGAGAGGCTGTTAGTACATTGAAACTGCAGTTTTCTTTCAGAAAAAAGAAAAAAGAAAAAAAATAAAGAAGACTTCTTAGCTTGTGAGCTGAACCCAGAAAGTTCTTAGCAAAAGTTTTGGAGTGAAAAATGTGGAATAATATTATCTACTATAATATTTGGCTCTTTTGATTTTGTCTTTTTAATTGATTCTTGCATTTAATTAAATTGAGAAAATGTTCTTGATAGCAGATTGAGTGTTTTTTCTGGTAATTGAGGTGAACTTTAGATAAAGATAGCAATTGAGTGCTTTTTTATTGTTGCGTCTTAAAAAGGAAACTAATTTGCAGTGGCCAAATTAACTGTTGATTGTGAATTACTTCAAAAGTATCGTTTTTAGCTTGTTCCTAATTTGTTATCTAGTTGTATAATTATGGAACTTATGGTATTTCATTTTAAATCATGTCTTTTTTTTTTCGTGAGAAAGATTGTCAGAACATAAAAATGGTAGTTCTTTTTTTACCAAGTTTTTATTTTTTATTTTTTTAAAAAAAAGATTGCTTCTTTGCATCTTAGAAATGAAGCTAATTGGCAGAGACCTTAGTAATTTTTGAAGGTGAATTCATTCAAGGTACTTTTTTTGAGCGTGTTGCAAATTTGTGTTTAGTTGCAATATCACAAAACCTATGTTAATTTTTTTCTTTTTTAGTCTTTGTGAGAAAGGCTGTTAGTTTATAAAAATGGTAGCTTTGTCCAAGATTTGATTTCGAAGAAGAAATTCTAAGCTTATGAGCTGAACCGGAAAAAGTATTAAGCAAAAGCTTTGGAGTGAGATTTGTGCAACAATATAGGTATCTTCAATCGAGGATAAGATGAGAGTCTTCTAAGGTGATGTGGGCATGTTATGAGGAGAATTATAAGTGCACAAATTAGAAAGAGCTAGAATGTTAAAAGGAAAGAAGTGGTAGGGTAGACCTATATGATCATCAATGCAAGTGATAAAATGCTATTAGAAATTTAGATGATCAAGTTGCCTCATATGAGAATGAGTGGTATAGGAAAATTCAAATTAACAACCTAGCGCAGTATCCTATTTGGGTTCCATATATCTTACCCTAATGGTTGGGACTTGGTGGTGGTTGTTGCACTAGCAAAGACCAATAAAAGCTAAGTACGTTATGTTTCCTTATTTTGCTTTCTTCTTTGTATTTTCATATCAATTTTATTAGGAAGACTTATAGGAAGCTTTTCTTTCAAAATATATCCATGCACTTTCCGTGTTTTAAGAAGTTTCTTTCTATCTTTTACCTGAAGGACATGGGCGCTTCCACCATCATTTCTACATGCTTATGTAATATGTATAGGCAATGTTTTAGCAGCGACCCTTTGCCTTCCTGCAGAAAATGTTTGGTTAAGTGGAGTTCTTATCTTCTCTTTGAAACTGTGGTATTTATTGAATTTTTTCACACCATTTTACTTTCGTTGGTTAGAAGTGGCCATGGTTACTAAAATTTGCTTGATGAAATGCCAGTCTCTGTTGTTGATCAGCAAGATTTGTGCAATGGTAATTTTTTCCTTTCTCTGAATGTTGAGATTGTGATTAAGAGTACTAATCGTTGTGGCTGATTTATGATCAGATTTGTTGGCAGTAAGGATGTCAACTCCGGCAAGAAAGAGATTAATGAGAGACTTTAAAAGGTTGCAACAGGACCCTCCTGCAGGGATCAGTGGTGCTCCTCAAGACAACAATATAATGCTTTGGAATGCGGTTATATTTGGGTTTGTTGTAAACATAATTTTTTTTTTCTTGCAATTGTTGTATTTTCGAAATGAGAACCATTTCTTTGCACATTTACCATAACACAGCTTAAGAGTACCTTCTAATTTTCACTTATGTTTGACTTGCAGTCCTGATGACACTCCATGGGATGGAGGTATTACTCTAATTGTCTATAGTTCGACTTTTGTATTTCAATGAAAGTTTAATCTCAGTTGGCACATATACAGTTGTTGGTTTATTGTGGGATTGTAATTGAATGGTTTTGCAATGTTACGTTGCATTTTTCATCTGTGCATTTCTATCCTGCATCTTCACTTATGGGGCTCAGTTTCCCCCTTTCTCCATGTTCTTTTTTGTCCCATTTGCTTGGTCGTAATAATTAATTTTAATTGGCAATCTTTTGCTTTTGATGTCTGTGATGTTCTGCAAAGTTCAAAGCATTCCTAAGGAGTTCCTTTGTGCAAATTTCTTTGGTCTCCCCATTTACATGTCTTAAGTTCTTTGGTGAGGATGCCTATCTCTTCTTTGAGGAAATTTAAATTTTGAGAACAATTTGTTTGTAGGTGGATGGGAGATTAATTTTAGTGAGGTGGTGTTTTTTTTCTATCAAGCCGGTGCTTTCAAGCTTTCTATTCGGGAGCCGCTTTGTAGATTTAATTTGGTGATGATAGTCTGTGTAGGGAGGTTGTAGTGGAGACTGGAGAGTATGTGAGTTCATCATGTGGTTGAAAATAATGGGAACCCCATAGAGGTTTTCTCTTCTATGGAAATTGATGTGGAAATCAAAGGCCCCTCCACACATGTTTTTTTTTTGTTTACGACAAGTGTCTATATAGATGGCGTACAATTTTTGGAGATAGTGTCTGAGTAGTCGGCTTTTTACCTAAATTTGGATGCGGAGCTTTGCGTTACTAGGAAATAATCTTTTATATGCTAGTAATAGGCTAGGGTCAGAAAGATTGGTGAATACTAGTTGTATGCAGTAGATATATATAAGTGAAGTTTCAAAACTATGGATGCTTTAACCTTAGTTGGTTAGTAATACTATATTGATATATCTGGGATGGGGTTTGTGTCATTTATTGTGAATTATTTTTTCTTTTACCTCCAGATAATTTCCTTTGTTGTTCAATTTCTTGTTCTTATTATGCTCCTAATAATGGTGTTGATACTTGACACTTTCATATTGTGTCCATCAGGTACGTTCAAATTGACTCTTCAATTTTCTGAGGACTATCCGAACAAGCCACCAACAGTGCGTTTTGTTTCTCGAATGTTCCACCCAAACAGTAAGTTGAATGTGTAAACTTTTCGTCTTTTCGATCATGAGTCTGGTTGTACCTTGTTTTTGTCGTCCTTGTATTTGAAAATTGTTTCCCACTTTTTGTGTTTAAAATTTTTTTCACCTCTAGGTAGCTCTGTAGTATATCATCCTTATGTTGCTCCCTTGCTATGATCTATTTTGTGAAAACTTGGTTCCGTTTTTAAAATCATTAGAACTTTTTCAGCTGAGGATTTTGGCAATTATCTAACTACATGGAGTTTGAATATTTAATATAGTGCTTTACGCAAGTGTTTATTTGCTACAATCTTTTAGCAGTGATGTTCCTACCAGTACCTTTTTGCAAATTTAGTCATTTTCTAAGCTGAGTCCCACTTTGCTGTTACAGTTTATGCCGATGGAAGCATCTGCTTGGATATTCTACAAAATCAGTGGAGTCCGATCTATGATGTGGCTGCAATACTGACTTCCATTCAGGTTTGTTGTGTTTATCGACAGGCCATTGCTTTGTCTCTACTACTTCGAATTTTTTGGCTTGAGCTATAAATGGCTCATCACATCTCTTTCCTAGGACCTTTTGACTATAAGTTTCATTGCTTCAGTGTGGATGATTATAAGCTATTAAGTCCTCAATATGAGCTATTTTAATGCTTTTACTTCTGGCATCATGATGAACAGCTAAAATAATCCAAGAGATTACGATAATTATGCCCGCCCTCTTCTCTCAGGCATAAGAATCTCACTTTATTTTCTATTTTGTTGGGCTAGTTCTTGTAATAATCATAAATGGCCATTCAAATCCAAAAAAGTATCGTTTCTACTTTTCAAAGTGT
>MKEJ01078538.1:0-10082 GCA_001753735.1 Embelia ribes
TATATATATATATATATTGATAGTCATGTATATGTATATATATTCGTCTGATTGTTTTTTATATTGCGATTTGTCTGTTTGATTGATTGGTTGCTAGGGTTTGATCATATTCATCTGTTTGTCTGATTGATTGGTTATTATGGTTGGGTCTAGATTTGCATAACAGTGAGCTGTTTTCTTGGTTGATTGGTTTTTAGGGTTTGGCCGCGATGCATATGCATACACACCCCCATCCACGCACACATCCCCATCCCCATCCGCATACATGCGTGTGCGTGCCGCACACACACACACGCATACATCCACATACACATCCGCATGCACGTACACACGCCCACACACATACACATACACACATTCACGCGCACGCGCAAACACACACACATGCATATACATACATTCATCTGTTTTTCTGGTTGATTGATTGTTGGGGTTTGGTCTAGTTTTGCAGGAACCGTGATCTGTTTGTTTGACTGATTGAATCTTTTTCTGTTTGTACCTGAGGACGTGGCCATTGTCCAAGGGTTATCTGATTGTTTTCTGTATAGGGTTTGGTCTAGATTTGCATAAACGTCATCTGTTTATTTGGTTAATTGGTTCTTGGGGTTTGGTCTAGATTTGCACAACGGTGATCTATTTCTTTGGTTGATTCCTTATAAGGGTTTGATCTAGATTTGCATAACTGTATCTGTTTGTTTGATGATTGGTCATTAAGGTTTGGTTTAGATGGTGCAGGATTTGTGCTGTGATTGGAAATGGTTGTGTAACATTATTTAGGTCAATTAAAGGTCTTTGATTTATGGGTTTGATCTGTTTTCTCAACCATTTGGTCGTACTTGTGGAATTATTTATTGTATGTACCTGGCCGAAGCAACTGTGTCTGGTGAAGAAAATATTGTTTTTCTTTGTTCCCAATGACGAGGTTGTCATTTTTTGTTTTCCAATTTTCTTTTATATTGTGTGATCTGTTGGTTTTGATTGATTGATTAGATGGTTTGGTCTAGATTGTGTAGAATTTGCGGTGTGATCTGTTGCTTGACAATATTTAGGTCAAGTGAAGGTCTATGAATTCTGGGTTTCATCTGATTTCTCAAGCATTGGGTCTTACTTGAGAGAATTATACATTGTAATTGATTTAAGCAAGTTTAGCAACTGTACCTAAGATTGTACGAGTATATGGGGTTTGTGTTCCAGGTCTCTGTTTTTGTCCTGGTGTCAATTATTAGGTTTTCTTTTGGGCTTTGATTATTAGGGTTCGTTCTTTGCTGTTGAACATATGAGCTGTGATTCAAAATGGGTTGTTTGACGTTGTTTATGTCAATCAAAGGTCTGTGATTTATGGGTATGATTTGTTTTCTTGATCATTGAGTTGTACCTGGAGAGTTTAGTATTGTACTCGGTTGAAACAACTGTACCTAAAAAATGGTATTGAGTATATAGGGATTGTTTTGTTGGTATCATTTTGGTGTTAGCGTCCATTATGTTGTTTTGTTCTTGGCTTCAGTTATTAGGGTTTGTTCTAGGCTGTGGTTTATATATGCTGTGATTTGAAATAGGTTATTTGACAGTCTTTAGATCAAATAAAGGTCTGTGATTTGTGGGTGGAGTATCTGTTTTCTTGAACATTGGGATGTACGTGGAGGGGTATGTATTGTTCTTGGTTAAAACTACTGTATATAAAATTGTTTATGTTGGGTCTGCATTGTGGGTCTCATTTTTATTCGTGTGTCGATTATTAGTGTTTGTTTTAGGCTTCAATCATTTGGCTGTGCTTTGTGAATTATATACTGTATTCGTTTGAAACAACTTCACGTTAAATAATTATATTGGGTTTGTAATTTATATCATGGAATCATTTTGCTTCAATCCTAAGTGCACAGTGTTAATTATTATTTTTTTGGTTTAATTGTATCATTGGATGATTTTGCAAGTTGGTTTGTGTGTTGTTTTATAGTGCTTGTCTGTTTGGCGAAGGCTATACATTGTGTTCTGTGTCATAGTTTGCCTTACCTGTTAGTATGACCATTTGCCAGTATGTATCGAAAGGCACTTGTTATGAATCAAAACCAACTCCTAAAATTTTGAAGTTTATATCAGTTTAAAGGTTGAAAATAGAAACTCCTAAATAATCTGTTGGTTGATTGACTATTTGTCTTTGGGACTTGGTTCCGAAACTCATATTCTTTATGGTTTCTGGTTTCTGCCTGTATCTTGTGCTAAATCTTAAAGTACTCATGGGGATTAAAGCTTGTAATAGCACTTGTAGTTATCTATTCATCAGGAAACAGGAGGGGTTTATTTTAGGTTTTGCTTGGTTTGGTCTTGGATGACGATGCAACATTTATTGACACTTGGGATGTTTTTTGATTGATTGTTTTGGCTCTTCTGAACCATTATATGGAGCTTGGTTTGTGTCGATGTGCATTTCAGATAGGACTACTTTTGCGGAATTAAGATACACACTGGTTTGTCTATCTGGTGGTTTTTTTCTGAATAATTATCATGATTATGATGAATTGGAATTTATATGTTATCTTGCTGAATTCAATATTCTAATGTAATAGAGCCTGTGGACTAGTAATTGACTTATTTTTTTTCTTGATTATAGGATTATCTCAACTGCAAACTGGGGATAGGCAGTGGTTCTTTTTCAGTCCCAGGGACAGGAGATATCCAAATGCGGGAAGGTCAAATAGGTTAACTAGACTTGGATATTGGAAGGCCACTGGAAAAGACCGTGTTATTACCTGCAGCTCCCGCTCAGTTGGGATAAAGAAGACCCTTGTTTTCTATAAAGGCCGTGCACCATCTGGGGAACGCACTGATTGGGTTATGCATGAGTATACTCTGGATGAAGAGGAGCTCAAGAGATGTCGAGCAAAGGATTCTTACGCTCTCTATAAGGTCTTCAAAAAGAGCGGGGCTGGTCCAAAGAATGGTGAACAATATGGAGCTCCTTTTAGAGAAGAGGAATGGGCTGATGATGAGAATGCAATTGATGGTGCAGATAAGGAACAAGTATCTCCTCTGCAGCAGTTTAGCCAATATGCTACATCTGTCAACATCGGAATAGATTGCCAAGCAGCTTCCCAGATAAATGGCCTTGAGTTTTTGAACCGTATTGTCGATGATTCTTTATTGGAACCAATCTCTGAGCCATTTGGTGCTGTACAACCGGCTGGTGGGGATGAAGATACCCACTGTACCTCAGTGAAGCATTCCTTGCTAGAAACAAAAGTGCAAGATAGGGCCATTACTGTTCCTCCTAGTGGGCAATTCAATGTTGTACAGCCTTGCTTTAACCCAACCCATACAGCCAGCTCTCAGTTTGGAGAAACTTCTGATATTGCTTTTGCTACGGACATGAATAGACAGGGATCTCATGGCTCATTGGAGGATTTCCTTGAAGATTTTCTCGAAATTGATGACCTTACAAGGCCAGAACCCTCCAGACAAAACATTGAGAACCCTTTTGATGATCTTCAGATTGGAGACTTTAATGGCTTAAGCGAGCTAGATCTTTTCCATGATGTATCCATGTTTCTACAGGATGTGGGTGATATGGACCCAGCTTCTCATATTTATAATAACCATGTCGGAAACCAACCATGCGACCCTATTCCTTTTTCCTTTCCTGACACACTTGAGAATGATGTGGTGGACCAAGTTCCGAATTCGTACTTCAATGATTTTCAGACTGAAATGGTACAACCTATTTCTCAGCCATATCACAACACTCTTGGTAATGAAATGGTGTACCAGTTCAATAACCAGATGCCACATGATCCTGATGTGGTAAATCAATTGTGGATGCATAATCAGAACTTCAGTATGGCTACTCCTGCAGTGGCACCCAATCAGGGGTCTGTTATTCCACCAACTTCAGGTAGAAATATATATGAATGCATCACTGACTACCCTTACCTTTGATTCCCAATTAGGCGATGACGCTGAATTTTCATCTTTTTGTTGTAAAAATATGCTTTCTCCTTGCTCTGACTATTCGAAGCTCTTGAGCAGATGGATGGTTTTTTTGATCTTTTTTGCTACATAAGTGGCCTTGCCACTACTAATATTAGTAGTTTCTGGTAATTTTTAGGTGTGGTATATGCTGGAGTAAATGAAAACCAATTTCAAAACCAAAACCATAGCCAAAATCAAATTGGCAATGTTAATGAAGGCGGAGAATCATGGTTCTCATCCACTCTGTGGTCCTTCGTTGAGACTATACCAACTACTCCTGCATCTGCTGCAGAAAGTACAGCCTTGGTAAATAAGGCTTTTGAACGACTTTCGAGCTTTGGTAGGAAGGTTGATAGCGTGAAGGTGAGTTGGTTAAATACAAGTGCTAATGCAGGTGACTCCACTGCTACTCGTCGAAGATATCGACAGAAGTATAATAGGTTTTTTTTGTTTTTTTCACTTTTTGGTGTGTTGTGTGCAGTCTTGTGGGTGTTCACCGGATTATCCATGAGAGTATTGGGTAGATGCTTATCCTAACTATTTTGTAAATTGGAAGTTAAGCTGTTTATTATCTGACATCTTTTTGCTGGAATTAATGGGCAGATCGATTTTTTCTTGTATGGAGTATTACAGAAGAGCCCTTGCAACGAATTTTGTCCATTTTGGGTAGATGGACAGAAAAATTTATGATTTTTTTTAATATCTTTTTTAAAAATATGTAATTTTTTCATTAAATTTGATGCAGATCTTTCCTCCCCATATCTGTTCGAAAGAATAGTAAATATTTAGTAAACCAAAATACCGACTTGTGACAGCAGTCGCATGAATTTTGTAAACAAAATGGATAAAATTATTCAAAAAAGCTCATTTTATTTTATTTTATTCATTCTCTAATTGTTTATGTTATGGATTAAATTATTTATTTTACCTAATGACTATAATTTTAATTATGTTTTATATTTATTTACTTATTATTTATATATATAGTAGTTATATTTAAAATCAATGTTGATGATAAAATATTACTTTTTTCAAAAATATTTTATGCAAATAGTTAATTTTTGTCCATATGAATATTACTTTGAAGTGCATTTTACAAACTATTATGTGGTGGACAACATATGAAAATATGTTCGATGAATTTAAAATTATAATTTTTAATTAAAAAAAGAAGCAAAATAAAAAGTAATTGAAAGTTGTGAGTGCAAAGAGGAGAAAAGTCTAGCAATTTAGCTAAGAAAATAGCTAATAAGAAGATATTTAATAGATAAATTAGTTAATAATTTAGCTAAACTAATTTGTGAGTGTTTTTTTAATTTTTTGTTATTTTGTTAACTAAAATAGTTAGAAATAATTATTTATCCAATGTGATTATAAGAATTTGTTTGGTTGTAATTTTTAAGTAAATAAGTTAGTTTATTTTTTAATAAATAAAAATTTTAAATTTTAATTTTTTTAAGTTCAAATAACAAATAAACTCAAAATAAAAATTGAACAATCTAAAATTATTTAATTTTTAAGTAAAAGAAGTGAAACTGTAACCAAAAAAGTTACTTATCATTACGAGGGAAAGCATGGAAACGGGATTGTAATTTCCAAGTGTAGATGTGGGATTTATTTATTTTTTCACTAGTAAATGTAGATGCACAAATGTTTATAGGAGTTTCGTGAAAAATTATCATCTCTGTAGAACGAGATATCGTTGATAATTGATATTCGTGTTAGAAGCGACCTTTTCTTTTTGTACTTTAATGCTCAACTCATTTGTTGTTATTATTTTTCATGAAAAAATGCGATTGAAAATAGAATTTCTATGCAAGAAATTATAAATTTATGTATAATATTTTTGGTTCATCACATTTTTTTTTTTAAATAATTCTTACACCAAACACACTATAAATAAAATAAAGCAAAATAAAGTGTGAAAACCAAGGATCACAAAAGAAACAAGAAGAAAAAAGAAAAGGAGATTAAAAGGGAAAATAAGTGGTCCTTAATCTGATGTATTTCTTTTCCATTGCGTATACATATTATAAATTTCTATCTAGTCTCCTCAGACGAAAAGGTAACGACCCCCACTGGTGGAAAGAACCTACCGACTTCAATTTGGGACCCGCTACTGGAAATTTCAAAGATACCAAATTTATTATAATTTATTTCTTACGAAATTAATTAGTATCAATAATAATTACAAAAAGAAATTTCAACAATATCCTGTTGTCATTTTTTCAACCCAATCAAACCACCATTCGCTTATATATGTGGTGACTAAACAACAAACGAGCGTCTATGGTGGTAAATGATTCAAGTTGTAATAATGGCAGAGACTAGAGATTCACAAACATGTTTTTTATTTTCATACTCTTTGGATGTATATACAAAATTACTATAGCTGAGCTGAGATTGTGATGCTGTTAACCGAGGCTCCAACTCATACGATGAGAGTTATCGTCTTAAGCTGCACAAGATTGTGTATATCGGCTCACAATTTCGTCTTGGACGTTACCATTCTTGTGTGAACTCGAAGAAAGAACTCAATATGTTGTTGGAATCACCAAAAATAAAATTAAAAGTACTAATATTGCTCAATGAGCAACAATAAAAGTAAGATTTGTTCATATTGCAATTAATGTACATATCATAAAGTTAAAAACTAACTACCGGTATCTATGAAGAATGATTTCGGATAGTCCAGGGTACTAAATAAATTATGTCTTCTTTTTTTTTTTTTTTTTTTTATTATAAAGNNACTTAAAAATCTCCCCCCAAAATATTTTTTACTAATGTAAATGTATCATAATTAAACATTTTTCAAGCACTGGTGAAAGTCAATGCTCACTGTGACGTTTATTTCTTTGGGGTCCCTCTTGAATGAAGAATAGTAGCATTTCATATTAGTTCAACTACTTTGAAGTCTTTATATAAACTATATGATGCAAAAAAATAAATTACCATCAATGTTATATTTTATTTTTTTGGCTATCAAACCAATGACAATAACATATTTGGATATACACTCATTTTCTTACTATTTGATTCAAAGATGTCATATTGCACATAATAAACATATGTATATTATAATAATTCATTAACTTGGCATCCGCTGTATTCAAACTTGCATTTTTTGATACGAACATTCAACAATATTTAAAATGTCAATGGGAATAATGGTTAACGTGCCTTTCACATTAGTTAATTTCCCTTTCCAATAATTTTAAATCATTTAATACTCTTAATGCATGTTCTTGTTTGGTATAACTAACTTTGCAAGCATTTTATTTTATTATTTCTCGGAAGAACAACTATTATTTTTCGTCTCCTTTTGTCCAAATTGTGAATTTATTAGGGTGAATTACAAAATAGTCCCAATAGTTTCAACCAAAGTTCTACTTGGTCTTTGTAGTTGCACTTCTGACAACGTGGAATATGGTCCCTTTAATTTTTTAATCATATTAAAAAGTCTAAAATGCTAAAAGTAGGAAATAATATCTGCATGAATGATTGTAAAAAATAAAAATAAAAATAAAAAAAAATAAAAAATAAAAATCCAAAAAGAAGACCCTAGCCTCGCAAGAGCAACAATCCTTCTTTCTAGGTTGATCCACTTGGGATAATTAAAAAATCGACCCCGAAGCCAGGAGGAAGGAGCCAATTACCGAACTTCAAAATCAAGTTTATTTTTTTTCAAATCCAATCCTTCTCGTCTAAGGCTATATAAATGTTTCGCATTCAAAAACTCTCTCGGATTGAATAAAATCAAGAAAACGCCTGAGGCAGTTGGGGAACATTTGATAAATATGTATTTGTACGTACAATAAAAAATAGAGATTAATACTATAGTTGAATTAAACTATTCGCTGCACACTTTGATTGGCAGAAAAGTCAGGAATTAATGAGACAAATATTATTTGACAGATGTACAAGTACTATGCACTATAAAACCGCCATATGTCAATTGAAAAAATAGGTGAAAAAAAAGCTACCCTCTCTACATTTAGTGCTTAACCAGTTTATTTATTACTCTAACTGTTATTAATACCTTATCCGAATCCTTAATTACTTAAATATCAGAGAGTCGGCGGATAATTCCCATGTCCTCACTTTCAGGAACTAAAGAAAAGCTGAAGAAGGATCATTGGAAAATAATCACCCTATTCGTATTTTCAGGTATTTAAGCATTGGGAGCTTGTATCCGATCCGCAATTGGATACATACCTTTCAGAAATGGAATTGATAAAAATTTAAATTTTAGAATTCAATCAATAATAAATTAAATATTGAGGGTTTTTTTTTTATTTTTTATAATTAAACCTACATAATATATATAACATGGGAGGAGAAAATCGATACCAATTTATATTCTAACTCGAAAAGATTGAGAAAGAGGGGAATAAGAAACAAACGTTGAAAAGGGAAGATTTCACCCACCCTCTAGCACCACGCCTCAATTATCACTTTACTGTACCCATATTTCCAACTGAAATAGAGAAGATAGAAAATTAAAAGAAAAAAGATGAATGAAATGAAGCGAAAGAAGTTTTGGAGAGACAAACGGTATAATCCAAACTTTGTCTTTTTCAACACTTTATATTTGCGAGGGTAAAAAGATCAATAATCAAACTTCCAAGGTAAAATGTAATTTTAAGAACCTCAGAGGGTAAACTGAAATTATAAAATACCTTATATGGGGGCAAAGTGTAATTTAGCCTCAATTATTCTACTATAGAAGAGAGACCAAAAAAGTTGCTAAAAACAAGGAAAAAGTAAAAAAGGAGAGGAAGAGAAACAGGGGAGTGAGGAGGAGAGGCGTGAGGAGCAGAATCCATTGGCGGCTAAATTTGAACAATAACTAGGGAGGCATGAAGTTCGCGGTGAAGGCATGGAGCAAGGAAGGTGGCCGTGCTCGGGTAGGTGTCTTACAGTTGGTGGGTTCAACCTCAAGCTCAATCTCAAGTTACCCAAGAGAAGCAATAGAGATAGAGACACCAGCACTGCTAATCTCCACCCGCAAGGGACTGCCCTCTTTCATATCCCCTGACCTCCTTCCTTCTCTCCCTTCCCCTGACTCTCTCCTCCTCCAATCTAGTCCTCTCCACTTGTAAGCTCCCTCTGTGTGTGTGTGTGTGTGTGTATGCCTCTGTTGTGGGTTTCTTTTGTTTGTGCTAAAAGGCTGCGTGTAAGGTGTTTGTGATTTTTCCTCTGTGAGACTGACTTTGGTATTGCTTTGTTTATGCTGAATTAGCGGTGTTTTGTAAAAACATAAGAGCATTCACACTAGTATTTCTCACTTAATTTCTAAATTTACAAAATAAGAAAAGACCGTATTCAGTCTTTTTGAACAAACTTATATATGATTGTTTTATTAATATGTAAATGGAAAACATTTAAAAAAAATATATTCTCGAATATATTAGTGTGTTTTTTCGTTTTGGATGGGAAAAAATATATTTTAATAGAAAAAGTGTGAATGGTGAAATTCTCATTGGAGGAAGTCAACGTAGCAATTTCTAGAAAGCTTTTTGGAATAGAAAGACTGGACCAGAAACATTTTTGCTTTCTCCTTTTCATTTGAGAAAGAGAAAGGGAGTTTAGAAAGGCTGGCGTGAATGCTCTAATGTGTCTGGTTTCTTACATCTACTTCTTCTTTTTATGGGTGTTTTTAAGCACATTTGGTGATCTTGCAAGCTAATTCTTATTTTTCTATAATTGATTATAAGAATAAATTCAAACTAATTAACTTTGAATACATGTCCATTTTGAATGCACCAGACTAAGTACCAGCCATCAAACTAACTTTTTAAATTATTTATGTAACACTATGATGATACCAGTTTTTGTGATCGATTTTTTAAAAGTACATTTGGGAAGCTGATGTTGAAGATTACAAGCATTACCAAACAGCGTTACTCTCACAAATTTTTTATTTTAGCTAAATTACTTTGTAACACTGTCAATTGTCTCAATTACTCTGTAATGCTGTCAATTGTCTCTCCATTTCCGTAACTATCATGGCACTTCATGGTTCTGTTGGGTAAGATGCATTACAATGACAGATTAGACAATGTTAAGTAACAAATAGAAACTAGGTTATATGTACTCCTCATATGTATGAATGCCAT